>SRPY01000015.1:0-129597 GCA_018360145.1 Claviceps africana
GCACGCTCGGGGTGCAGGGTGGGCGCTTGCGATCTTTTTGGAAAAGACAAAGAATGGATCCGGATTCGTGGAAAAGGAACACCCCCCCTCCCCCCCTCCAACCCCCAGGGGTGATCTGGAGAGGCGGCTCGGTAGCCGTGGAACCGGCCGTCCCAGCCTTTGCGACAAGAGCTGGACAGTCTCCCAACCCACTCTGTATCTCATTCTTCCTTTTCCCCTCCTGAGGTAGATGATCGGGGAAGCCCGGCTCTGACCGGGTGCGCGCGACTGCAGATGCCCCGCCATGCTGGGGAAGGGGGAAGATCAAGGATTAGCCCGGGTGCGCATTGATGTTGCTGGCCGACGTTCAGTATCTGCCTAGTCTCGGTTTGGGTACGCGAAGGCGCCAACGCGGTCTCGAAAGGGTTAGGGTTCCATTAACGGAAAACATAAGGGGTACACGCCATAATAAAGACATGTACTATGCTCTCTCACGGTCTAGAGTGCCCGCATTCAGTACTATTCCGTGCGGCAAAGATGAGCTGTATCTTGCATGCAAGTATGTACCCCTGAGAGTGTGGGTTCGGTTCATTGGCGCCTTTGCGCTCCCACAGGGATGCAAGGTCGGGTAGGTCCTCGCGAAGATAGCGGAAGAATGTGGTTCAACATGTGCTCTCCATCCTTGTTGCTTGGTAGCGGTGCGGTCGGCCTCGCGTGACGGCTGGAGCTTCCCACAAGATTGGCCACGTGACCGGGTACACGCTGGACGAGGACTGAATCATGAAAACCTGGGGGGGAGGCGCACGCCAACAAGGTGCATGATCGATGAGTCGGCTGGCGGCCTGGCACAGCCACCACCGCACCAGACCCTGGCACCCAAATTACCCGATATTGCCCGATATTGCCCAAGATTGCTCAAGATTGCGCATGTCGAGATGCTCCGAGGCCGGACGACGGGTTTGGTGTTCTGCCCTCGCACCTGCCCGCTTACCACGTTGTTGCCACTTGACGTTTGTTGCGTATGGACCCCCAGACGCAACGGGCAGGACCACGTCCACGTACTTACTTCATATGTACATATGTACATACAATGTACAGCCGAGCGAGGACAAGCAGCTGCGGCCCGCGCACTTGCCTCTGCGACGTACCGATGCGTACCTGGGCACCTACGGTACTTGTCTGCGCAAGCTGCCTCCTCGCTCCGGGTTTGGCACGCGTGACGGGGGCTACATGCTGCTACTCGGGCAGCCGGCGACCACTCCGCCAACATGGACGAACCCCCCCGCCCATTTTTAGCCGTGCCAGGGGTCCGTTGCCATGCAGGTACATATGTACATACAATCGGACAAGGGCTCATCCGCCAGCCGCATACGAGTTGGGACCCGAGCTGCTCCATTCCCATGCATGATCCCCGATCCACAATCCTATTCCTCATGCATGATCCTCATCCACGACCCTCATCCATCCAGACACTTGGGACGTGGGCGTTTGGATCCCCTGCGGCGCAGGCTACAACGCTACGCTTGCCCGCCATGCTACAACCTCCTATCCGCCCTTCTGGAACCGACGCATTCCGGCTATTTCCCATTCTGCAGGATCCATCCACGACGGGTAGGCCGAAGACGTGCTCGCTGCCCATGCTCGCTGCCCGTGGTCGCCTCGTCGCGACAATGTGCCAGCAGCTATGCCCATCCACATGGGCCTATATAGGGACACGAGACGGTCCGTCCATCGAGGATGATCTCCGTCCAGGCCACCTCCCGACCTTTCGAGTCTTCGCTCGCCGTCATTCTTTTCTTCGGTCGAAAACCTCTCTCCCTACGAGCATCGTCCAGCTGAGCCTCTCGTTTCTGTCACAGCTGGCGTGTGCCCCGAGCCACAATGGTGCGCACTTCTCTTTTCGCGTCGCTGCTGGCCATGTCAGCCTCAGCACTGGCAGGCGGCGCCAATGCAAAGGTCGCCGGAAGCAACAAGGTTCTCGGTGCTTACACGTTCGAGTTTCTCAAAGGCGAGGTAAGCCCTCTTTTCACCCTTCATCCTCGCTTGTCCGCGCCAAATCTTGGCTGTCAAGGTCCACTGGCCGTGCATTCTCACACCGTCCTTCTTTTTGCTGTAGGATATTTCCGCCTTTGAAAAGGCCATTGCCGAGCATGCCGAAACCCGCATCGACTTCAACTACGAAAACTTCCGGGGTCGTTCCGTGCAATTTTACGATAACAAGCTGGCCGAGGACAAGCTGGCGGAGCTGGCTGCCTTGCCTGTGGTCAAGGGCGTCCACCCCGTCCAGCGTTTCTCTCTGCCAAAACCCCAAGTCAAGTGGAGGGCGCAGGACGTCAGCGGCTTCGACGAAGCCACTCTGCAACGCCGAGGAGCTGACGGGCAGCCCGATACCTTCTCTACTCATGTCATGACTCAGGTCGACAAGCTCAGAGCCAAGGGCATCACGGGCCGAGGCGTCAAGCTGGCTCTCATCGACAGCGGAGTAAGTATCCTGCTTGCCGGCCCGTCCGAACTGCCCAGCTGACGCTTTTCCCTCGCATCAGGTTGATTACCTACACCCTGCTCTGGGTGGCTGCTTCGGCAAGGGCTGTCTCGTCTCCTTTGGGGAAGATCTTGTCGGCGATGACTACAGAGGCGGCAACCAGCCCCATCCTGGCAAGTATCCAATGGACTGTTACGGCCACGGCACCCACGTTGCCGGCATTATCGCGGCCCAGAAGAACAGCTTCAACTTCACCGGCGCGGCTCCTGACGTTGAGCTCGGCATGTTCCGTGTTTTTGGCTGCCACGGCCAAGCTGCCGACGATGTCCTCATGGCCGCAGTCCACAAGGCCTACGAAAGCGGTGCCCAGATTATTAGCGCCTCCATTGGCGAAAATATCGGCTGGTCTTCTAGTCTCTTGTCCCGGACAGTCTCAGATATTGTCGGCAAGGGTGTCATCTGCGTCTTCTCTGCTGGCAACTCGGGCGATCACGGTCTCTTTTATCCTGGCCAGCCCGCGAGCGGCCTTGGCGTCGCCTCCATCGCCTCCTACGACGACTACGAGATACCAACCGTCTGGGCGAACAGCACGTATCAGATCGATGGCGGTCCTGAGCAAGAATTTGGCTACCTCCAATCCGAAAATAACGAGTGGGGAGATGTCATGACCCTCCCCATCTGGGCCAACAGCCTCAACACTTCCGTGCCCGATGACGCCTGCGGCCCTTTGCCGGCCAATACTCCAGACCTCAGCAACTATTTTGTCTTGCTTCGCCGCGGAGATTGCTATGCTTGGCAAAAGATCAACAACGCCCTGGCCAAGGGAGCCAAGTATTTCATCTTCTACAACAATGAGAAGCCCATCATATCGCCAAACCTTGAGCATGTCAATGGAACCATCAAGGCTGCGGCTATGATAACGGCCGAGACGGGAGAAATCTTGATTAATGCTCTCAAGGCGGGCAAGAAGCCGGCTGTGCACATGGTCGGCCCATCCAAGTCGTTCAAGTACTTCAAGACTGTCAAGAACGTGGAGAGCGGTGGCGCTGTCAGCAACTTTTCCAGCTGGGGCCCGACGTTTGAGATGAACGCCAAGCCTCAATTTGGCGCCATTGGTGGCAACGTCCTGTCCACCTTGCCCCGTTCCATGGGATACTATGGTGTCTATTCTGGCACTTCGATGGCTTGTCCCCAGGCCGCCGCCATCATGGCCCTGATCCTCCAAGTCCGGGGCCACGTGGATCCTCAGGTGATGCAGGACCTGCTGTCCGCCAGCGCCAACCCTCAACTGTTCAATGACGGAAGCAAGTTCTCCGACTTCCTTGCCCCCGTCCCACAGCAAGGTGGCGGTCTTATCCAAGCCGACGACGCCGCCTATGCCACGACTCTCCTTTCGCCATCTAGCTTGACCTTTAATGATACGGAACACTTTGCCAAGCACCTTCAGTTCACGCTCCAGAACACCGGCGGCAAGCCAGCGACGTACAGCATCCGCCATGTCCCTGCCGCGACCATGTATACCTTGAACAAAAGTTCCATCTACCCTCAAGAATTCCCCCCCAACGTCGCTCCTGCCGCCGCCACACTCCACTTCAGCGACACCAGCATCACGCTGCGTGGTGGCGAGAAGAGGAACATCACGGTTTCCGCCAACCCCCCCGAGGGTCTGGACGCCGCTCTTCTCCCCTTGTGGTCCGGCTACATCACCTTAAATGGCACAGACGGGGCCTCGCTGTCTCTACCCTACCAGGGGTTGACGGGATCCCTGCGCCAGCACCAGCTCCTTGATCAGGCTTACATCTCCAATTCGTCCGACCCCAGCGATGTCCCCCCTTCGGTGCCCGCCAACGCGGTATTCATCCTTCCCGCTCCCGGGAAAGCTACATCCCAGGACGCCGTTCCCCAGGTGACCGTCGCTCTGACGTTTGGAAGCAGATTATTACGCGCCGAGGTTGTCCCTGTCAAGGTCGATCCCCAGCACAAGTTGTCAACCACGGAGGTCTTCGGCGTCCAGACCATTGGCCAGCCCAAAGAATTTCCTATGACCTATGTCCCCAGAGGCGTGTCCGGCTATCTCTGGGATGGAAGTCTTGCGTCTGGCTCATTTGCTCCCCCAGGCGTCTACCAAATCGCTATACTTGCTCTGCGCATCTTTGGGGACGAGAAAAACCCGGCCGACTGGGACTTGATCAAGTCGTCTGCGATTTCCATTGAATACCAGTAGATTTCGTCCAGTTTCCATGAAAGAGACGATTGGTCCAAGACCAATCCGTTGTCTTTGTTTTGGGAGCAGAAGAAGGACAAGTGAAGCGCGTACCACGATTCCACCTGTATATATCCTGATGACAATACTGTATTATACAATGAATATCATGGTGCTGCCGTACGTGGTCTCTGGCTCGTCCGTGAATGAGACGTATCTTGGACGGTCGAGGGCAGGGTCCCTTGGTTGTGCGACGGCCTGCATGCGCAAGAAAGAATTTCCAAGTTCTATACCAGTGTATAAATATACATGTACAATGATGGAAATGGTCATTTTCTACCTCGGACGTACGGGGACTAGCGTGTATATAGTGATTCCTCTGTTCTGCAATAATCCATCCATCCATCTATAATGAAAAAGGGCCCTGATAAAGAAAAGGCCCAAGGTCCCTTGAGAAGAGCCCTCTCTTCATAGAAACTCAAGCAAAAAGGTTTGGCACTTTCCCGTCGTTACATGGCGGCTTGGCTTATCCTGAGGGTGCATCGCCTCGTTTGTTTGAACGGAGGACGAGGTTGTCTGTTTTGGGGGATTTTAGAGCCGAGACGTTTATCTGTTTTGGGAAACTTGAATGCCAAGGGCGTTTATCTGTTTTGGGAAACTTGAATGCCAAGGGCGTTTATCTGTTTGGGAAACTTGAATGCCAAGGGCGTTTATCTGTTTGGGAAACTTGAATGCCAAGGGCGTTTATCTGTTTGGGGATCTCGAGAGCCAAGGAGACGTCATCTGTTTTGCGTCGACTTGAGGTTAATGATGGAATACGGACAATCAAGTCGCGGCACCGTAGAAGTCGATCCATTACATCTTTGATGTCGAGAACTCTGTTCTATGTTTATTAGCTACTTGCGGAGGTCGGTACGTAGATGTAGCCTTCTTGGCATCAAAGAGATAGACATGAAATTCAATTATTAATAATGAAATCGCCGCTAAAAGTTCCCCTGTTATTATACTCTTGGCACAAATCTGTATATATATACATGTAAATACATCGCTGCACTGCAATATTCATCTGTTGAATAGACCCCCTTCATAGAGAAAGAAGAATGGAAATTAAGAAATGCATCGCTGCACGTGGGCGCTCGATTGAAAACCCATGGCATCCGGCGAGCCAAATCGATGGGAACGCCGTGACGCTCGACGCAGCCTCACGACATGTCCCGCCCGGAAGCTCTACAAGCTCCTTAACCGGCGCCTTCTAGACGGCCACGACGCTAGGTCGACTTGGCCGTGTCGCGCGCGTGGGCCAGGACCGGCTTCAGGGGGGGAATGCCCGGGAAGAACACGGCGGGCATAGCCGGGATGGGAATCGGCTTCGTCGCGTCAAAGGGCGCGGCCAACTCGTTGGTGAGCATGGGGGTGACAAACTGGGCGTCGGGCGTGGCGGGCGTGGCGGGCGTGGTGGGCGCGGCGGCGGCCCTCGGCGTCTTGGGCTTCTTCCCCGAGAGACAGGCGCCGACGCCAAAGGCGTTCTCGCAGACCTGCTGCGGCGGCGAGCCGTCCTGGTTCCGGATGTCGACGTCGCGGATCAGCATGTTGGTGCAGGGGACGTCGGCGGAACAGAGCACGCGGATGGTGGCGCGGCGCGTCTCGCCGCTGCGGCTCGTCCCCTTCCAGTTGCTGGCGGTGATCTTGGAGTAGGACACGCCGGGGCCGGCGCCGACGGTCTGGCGCAGCCAGTCGGTGTCGACGTCGAACCCGTAGCCGTTGCTGTGGCCGATGAAGTTGTCGAGGGTGACGCCGGAGACGGTGCCGCTGCCGCCGCGGGACTTGATCATGTACATTTGGTTGGAGTGGTGGGTGTAGATGTTTCGGTAGACGATGTTGGAGATGGCTACGCACGGGTTCAACGGGTCAGCCAATGGTTGGGGGCGCATCTTGGTTGCTCCTTCCCGCCTGCCTGCTCCTGCCTGCTCCTACCACATCCGGCTTGCTTCTTCTTTCTTCCTCTTGCTTCTTGCTTCCGCCTGCCATCTCCAACAGATGCGCAACACGTACCGGTTCCTGTGCTCAGCGATCCCATCGCACACCCGCCCGACCAGTTGCAATGGACCGACTCGACGAGAATGTTGTTGGCTGGGCTCTATGGTTCGCCGCGTTAGCAAGTCCGTCATCCGCCCGACGCAACGGTAAAACCGCATGGGCCGTTCGATCGTGTCCGTCTTCTGTCTCGTCCCGTACCTTGACCGTCACGCACTCGTCCTTGTTGGACACCTCGACATCGTGCACCCAGATGTTGGAGCCCCATACGTCAATGCCATCGAGGCCACCGCGGTATCCTCCATGGACAATGACGTTGTACACTTCGCCGTTGGTCGAGTTGTCGAGCGTGAGATGAAAGGCCGGCGCTGCAACCGCCAGGTCAGTCCCGATTCTGTCGCCGTCTTCTCCTTCCGGAGCTCTCGGGGCGGTGATGGGAAGGACTCACAGTCGACCAGCGCAAGGTCATGTACGGAAAAGTTGGTGCAGTGGCGCACGCGCATGATGCGGGGACCATAGCCTCCGTCTGTCCTCTCGCGAGCGCATCGTCAGTTCTCCGTCCGATATGTTACGCACGCGTGTGTGACGTCAAGTGTCTCACGTCCAGGTTGCATGGCCAGACGTACCCTTGTGGAATTCGTACCCGAATCCCTGTATCGCGCCCAGCCCTGTTGCGCTGTACACCTCGACGTCGTCCGAGTTTTGGATGAGAAACATGTTGCCGGGGCCAGAGCTGCCAACCGTCAACCGTCAACCGTCAGCGGCCGAACGAACGAATGGACATGCATATCCTCTCCCCCACACGCATCTGCCATCTTACCCCGTGCGGAAAACCGTTCCCTCAATGTTCAAGGCGATGTGTTTCCCGTTGGCCAGCGACACCCATGTGCCGAGGCCATATTCTCCCGCAGGGATGTACACCTCGCCGCCGGCTTGGCATGCACTCCACGCTGCAGCGATCGCCGGCCCGTTGTCCACGGTTCGGCTGGCAACGCCGCCATGTTCCAGAATGTTGCACACTTTGATGGCGCGCTTCGACGCCGCCGACGTCGTCGCACCGTTTTGGCCGTATACTTCGGCGACGCTGCGGCCCAAGAGAGCCGTCAGCAGCAATCCCGATAGCCACGCCATGATGGGGGTTTGTTCCCGAGCGAAGCGTCTGCTTTGAAATCGTCTGTCACTCGCGCGAGGGGTCCGTAGTCGTGAAGGAGAGAAAAAAAAAAGGAATGAAAGTGGGAAAGAAAAATGCGAAAAGGGCTCTATCCAATTACCGGGCCGCCGTCACGCGCTGTCGACATTTCCGTGCGGAGGCGCAGGGAGAGGGAAATGCGGTTCCTTTATGCGGATGGAAATATTGCCCCACCGCGGACACGACGATTTACCGTACAAAAACAACGGGAACATTCCCCAAGGGAAAATACGACGCGCGTCCAGAGTCCAGACCCCGATGCAGGCCTACCCACAGGGTTAGCCTGCCGGATTCCGCAGAAGTTCCCCTTCCCCGCCTGTGTCATTTCCAACTAGCACGCCAAAGCGGCGTCTTACTCGTCTCCGGCCGGGGGAGAGCAAAATTGCAGGTAATCCGCCTGCTGCCTAGCCCGGCTCATCGGCGCCCTCGCCAGGTAAGCGGCGCCTGTTGTGTTCATGCAGGCGACACGTGGGATTCCTATCGCCACTTTCCCCATCGACGTACATTTACAACACGAAGACCTGAGACGACGCGGGCCTGCAGGTCTCGGCACGCCGGCACGCCGGCACGCGAGCCTGGACGGCTTTGCCCGCCGACGAGCTGCATTGGGCCCAGGTTGGCCAAGACTGAGCAGGTGCGCTGCTGCCGCGACGGCGCAATATGTGAAACGCACGCTTGGGGCTTTCAGGCTGAAGACAAGCACGTGAGCTGCGCATAATAAAGCACCTAGCTTCATACATATATGTATGTGTACGTACATGTGTACATATGTTCACATGTAAATATGCACGTCCTCATGTGCCGACGAAGTAAAGTACGTTTGGGTCGAGGCAAAGGCTGCCCGAGTGCAACATGCAGTGGTGCGAATGGCCTCGGCCGTCTCGTGCAACTCGTACCCTGTTGGCACGAACCAGGCTAACGACGGTTTGTCACCTCGTCGGCTTCATGCTGCAAACGCGGCGTCTTCAACTTTCCTCACAGGCTACCTCCTTGGCTGCATCCCTTGGAGTGCGCGAAGGCGCCAACAAGGTACCAAATCAACAAGGCTAGAGGAGGGGTACTTAATTCTCCGAACGAGACACGCTGTAATGGAAGTCACCAAGATTCTTCTAGTACAACACGCTACATGAGCTTATAGATAAGCTGTAGATGCGCACCAAGGGGATACATACTGCTTCAGGTGTGGGTTTCGTGACCTCATTGGCGCCTTTGCGCACTCAAAAGGGTGTGTTCCAAAAGCATTCCCCGCATGGTTTCAAGACGCAGTCTTTTTGTCCTTGGACCTTTTTGATACCCGACACCCCTCGGACCCGTTTCACCTCCTTAACCACTTTGTGACACCTCTTGGCGAGTTTCAGCGTCTCCACCAGTCGGAGGAATTTTCTTCTGGAAAGACAGATAAACTCCTAAAAGAAATTAAAAAAAAATCCCCCCCCCCCAAAAAAAAACATGTGAGCATGTATCGAAAGGAAACATCCGCATCTCAAGCTCATCTCGTGACGCCACGTCCATCCAATCCAGGCAGCGAGTTCAGCAGCCACGGTCCGAGGCCAGTGGAAGGCTGGCCCGATGCACGACATTGGACATGGAGTCTATGGCAGGGACGCATGGGACAAGTCGAACGCACGGATATGTGTATTCCCGCCTTGGCATCCGAGCACAAAAGCCAGTTCCCCTTGACCTGCACAGGACTAGACACAAGAAGGAAGAAGATGAAGACAAGGAAAAAAAAAATAACAGCGAAAATTGAAAAAAAAAAAAATGAAAAACAATTCATATCGAGAGTCCTTCCACCTCTTCCGGCCCGTGAGGCCCTCGCGCCCCCTCCTGGCAGCTTCGATACCAGTCGATACACGCCCATAGCGCAAGCCCAATGCGCCAACATCTACGAAACACGTCTGGTCAGCCCTAGCGTTGATACGACAATGGCCCATTGCTTGCCAAGAAAGGAGCAAAAAAAAGGGCGTTTTCCCTCTGCGGATTCACTTACATGACAGCACCCATGAACCAGATGGACGCCACCATCATGGACGACTTGCCGTAGCGAACGTCTCCTCCCCTCCGACCGTCCCCAAGGTAATCCGCTTCGTCGCCATCCGTCTCCATGATACTCGACACCAGCATGGACGAGATGCCGCCGAGCGTGACGGCAAAGGCGAGCGCGTCGCACATGACGGTCGCGCCGGGTCCCATGGGCGAGACACCACCGAGCGAATGCCCGGAAAGGGCCACCGTCTGCCAGCTATCGACGAGAAGAGCGATGATGGTCTGGCACGTCAACGAATAAGCAAGTACTTGAGATGCTGCTCGGCACATGCCAACCCCCCCCCCCCCCCCCCCCCAACAAAACAAAACCAAAAAACGATAAAAAAAAAAACCTACGCCAATCATTCCGGGAGTCACGGCCCCGCACGTCTCAGTCCATCGCTGCGCAACAAACGAAAGAACGACAATGCCACACACGTCCGTCATCCACGCCGAGCCTCGCGCCAAGGTCTGCGCGAGCATCACCCACCCAGCACGTCTCCCCATGGCATCACGCAAGCCCGCGCCGGGCGTCACGGCCGCGCCGCACCAGGACCAGACGCGCATGGCTGGTTCCCAAGTCGCATGGCCGGGGGGGCCGTAGGGTTTTCGTAGGAAGAGAAGCTTGTTGCGGGCCGGGACGTCCGAGGGAAAAAAAAAAAAAGCTTCTTGCTACATTTTTTTTTCCTCGTCAAAGGAGCGGACGGGATTTTTCCCGTTTCTGTTTTTGTTGGTGGTGCTCGGTTTTTTTTTTTTTTTTTTTTTTTTCTTTTGGTCCCTGGATACGAAGCCTTGTGCCGTGCAATAGGCCACACTTTTGCACGGCCGAGGTTCATGCCAGTTCGGAGGAGCAAACGTGCTCGGCTGACCAACAAGGATAGCCTGCTGCTGAATGGCCTCGGACACCAGACAGGAGCGCAAACTGATATACAAGCAGGTACTATTCGCGTGTGACGTCATTGCTGCATGTACAGTATTCCTCAGCATCCAAGTAAGTACCTACTTCTTACTTTACGTACATGGTCTGCGGCGAGTAGATGGATGATTACATCATTGGTAGGCCTGGGCGTCTGTCACGTCGCTTTGCAAAGTACGTGAGTACAGCAACAGCAAGGATCAGCTCCCAGTTGTCCGCTTGCTCATCACTCGATCCCTGCCTCTACACCTGGCGATGCGTATTCCTGTTTGTCTTTTTGTATTTCTGTCTCGCCTTTCTGGCTATACGTGGATGTACATACACATACATGTATCCGTCGAGAGAAAGTCTCCCCGGCGGCAACGCGGTCGAATCGCCGGCTTCGTTCTCCATCTGATGTGTGAATGATTTGTGAATGCGCGCGTTGGCGGAAGGGCACCGTTACGATCCCTGCCGATGCAGTCCCTGCTTCCGCCACAACGGAACTCGTTGCACGGGGCAGGTGGGTGGGTGCGAGCTGAGAGGAAGTCGATGCCACGACCAGAGTTGTACAAACTTAACTTTTTTGGGGTGTTTTTTTTTTTTTTTTGGCCCGCATCTTCTGACGTAGGTGCGGGTCCGGGGAACCGAAAAACGCCAGTCGTGGCAGGAAGAGATGCAAGAGATGCAAGAGATGCAATCGAAGATGAGGATGGGGGTTTGGCATAAGGCATGGAAGAAACTGGCTCGTTTATTTCGGTCTCTTCTGTTTTGTTCTGTTTTGTTCTTTTTTGTTCTTTTTTGTTCGGCCGTATACGTGGCAGTGGGCATGATAACGGTCCGGGCACGACACTTTGTAACAGAAGAGGTCGAGTAATTCATACAAGGGACCTCGTAGGCAATAGATGGGAGAGTCGCAGAGTGAAGCCGTGGTGTTTGATGGTGATGCTGCCAAGCTTTCCCAAGTTCCTTTTTCTTTCCGTCCTGCTCCTACATACTAACTACCTAGGTAGGTATTATAGGGGCAGGCTTTCCTTTCGGCACGGGCCTTTGCCAAACTTAACGTGCCGGTGCCAGTACCTCGAGTGATGTACACATAAACGTACGGGTAGGTACCTGCTTACATAAAGTACCTACCTACCTACCTGCCCAGCGGCCTTTGCACGGCATCACATCACATCACATCACATCGCATCGCATCGCGACGCATCGCATCTTGCTCGGTCTGCCCTGCCTGACCCCACTCTGCCCGGCCCAGAATCCAGAGCCCCTCGCCGATGCATGTCGGCTGCACCTGAGACGTCGGCGTCTCAGGTGTCAGGTGGATTGTCTGGCAGCAGCGGCCGGGGCCACTGGGAAGGGGGGTGGTGGGGCGCGGCCGCGGCCGCGGATGTCGGACCTCCCCAATCACCACCCGCGCACGCCCTCCTGATCGCCTTGCCTTTTCGAACACATCATGTTTCCGAAGAGGAGAAGGCGGGCGGATGGCATGCATAGAACGCAATGCAACGTATGCGCTACGGTTTGAGAAGCCGCCGAGGCTTTTTGCCCCTTTGATGCCAACATGCAATGCCTGTCCAGATGGGGCAACCAAAAAGAGAGACGGGGGGAAAAAATAAGGAAAAAAAAAAAAACAGCACGTAACAAAAAATGAGAGAATACAAGACGAGTGAGCAACAACAAGAGGAGGAGGGATCTGCCTGCGGAGTGGGGGGGAGGATGACACATTTGATATTTCTTTGTTCCATTGTCTCGGTCTTTATTCTGTCCATCATTGTGCTCCTCGCCATACACAGCCACGGCCAAGCCAAGCCAAGCCAATTAGGACTTTACCAGAATCTTAGAATTTTTAAAAAAAAAAATTTGGTTGGAAAAAAAAAATATGCTGCGCCCATTCGACGTCGAGGGGGCCCCCTTTTGGTCTGAGCTTGGTACTAGGTAGAGCTACACAGGATGTACAATGGCGACAGCGCCCATCTTTGTAGTCAGGCAATGCACGCCATGAACGATTCCGTGTCATGCCCGTGACGTTTTGTCGTGCGCTTGCCGCTTTTTTCTTTCCCCTTTTTTTTGGTCCTTGAATCGAGGCGGACACGTCCTCCCACGCTGCCTCTTTTGGACGCAGCGACGAGTGCACTCCGTTACCATGTGCTCGCTGAGGGAATTGCCCCCCCCCCCCCCCCCCCCCCCCCCCCCCCTTCGTGGCTCAGTCGGTGTCTGTTGCGCGCATTTCCCTCGCAAAATACACAGACGTACGCGGGTCGGATGCCACGTTGTATGGTGAGAACCCCAGGTCCCGGGAGAAAAAGCGCTGTGCGAGAATTTGCAACCGGACGGGAAACCCTGGCTGGTGCATAACTCTACTTTGGACAAAACCCGCCCTCGCTCTTCATCTACCACGTTACAGCGTCGTGTATAATCGCGATCCGGGGCTTGCGGGGCGTTATCGCGCGTCCGGGTCTCGTCAAGCAGCCACCTACCCTGTACGTTCGTGGTGGGTTGTTCTGGCTGTCGGGTGGCCTCGGAACAGGATGCCTCGGCCATGAATAGACCATCGCATAACGTCTAGACATTCAACATGCATGATAAATGTTGATGTTTTGATTCACTGGAACTTGTTCGTAGTTTTGCAAGTCCGGACAGGCCACTTCAACTTGTTGTCTAGCTTGGTTCAAAGTGTATATGCCGCCTTGGTCTAGACACTATCTCGGTACACGTAGACCTTACTTTTGTTGGAACACTAAGCAGGTCTACGAGTAATTGACCATCATACAATCCACATTGTTCAAAAGCAGCACCACATACCCATGGGGCGTAATTTTTTAAAAAAAAAATAATTAGAAAAGAGGAAGAAAAACGAAACTCAGATGAGCAAAAGGGAACATCCCTCTGACGAGGGACGTTACACAAGAGCGCCCGAGGGGGGGCTCGAACCCCCAGCCTTGGGATTAAAAGTCCCACGCTCTAGCCAATTGAGCTACCCGGGCCGTTCTCGGATGATTGGTTAACGACGACAGTAATACATACTATATTCTCTTCAAAATTCAAAGCTCAGCACATATGCAGGATTGTCACCCACGTTCTCGTCGGACCCACTGCCATCTTCGTCAACCTCCAAAATTTCTGGATAGACGCCTGGAAACGACGACGGCTGGATCTGAACATCTCGGACTGATCATCGCACCACCACGATCATCCCCATCAGAGAGAATACCCACTGCAGACGGAACCTCAGCAGACATAAGCCGCAACCTCCCCCATACCGGGGTATCAACCACAGCAATGCCTGGACGCACCAAAAAGATTGATGCTCCGGCATCCCAGGACATCAGCATGCAGGATGAGCCGCCCTCAGCGCAACCTGCCGCTGCCGAGGACGCAGAGATGGAAGGCGGCATTCCGGAGATTAGGGAAGAGGAGGAGGAGGAGGAGGAGGAAGTTGAGGCGCAAAGAGTCAAAATCGTATGTCCCCGTTTTTTCTTTTCTCTTCCCGTGCGCAATTCTAAAATCAGGCCGGTGATCCTCTAACTGGGTTTCAGTTGCCTGGATCAACAGACACAGCTGCCTCGTTCGAGTTCACTGACGAGGGGCATACTCTCGGTAATGCTCTACGGTACATTATTATGAAAAAGTAAACAAAGGTACCCATGATATTTACAAATTGTCGATCACATATTGACCAAAAAAAAACCAGTCCGGACGTGGAATTCTGTGCATACACCATTCCTCATCCCTCGGAGCCAAAGATGAATTTCAGAATTCAGACATATGGTAAGACTTGCTACGTTGGCACAAAGCTTTGTCTTGATATTGGACTGACCATTCTTCCTCAGAGGGCGCGGCGGTCGATGCTCTCAAAAAGGGCTTGCATGACTTGCAAGACGTATGTGACGTTGTCGCTGACGAATTCTGGACCAAGAGGCAGGCCTTTAACCCTGAGCAGTGAATGGAGAAATGATTTATGTTTAAAAAAAAGCACGACGGTGTATTGAGACGGCACCAGAGATCGTATCAACAAGGGCTTGTCAGCATGCATGATTTTCATCCAAATCACGGCACTATATGTCGTCGATACCATTCCGGAACAGAGGAGCTCGTGGCGTTGCTAGGTGGAACTTCTTTTCTTTCTTTATTCCCTTTTATTTTTCAGAATCAAAGAATTATGTACATGAGCAGTCGTTGGTTGATTACGGGCTAATTTCGGCCCTATGGATTGTGTCAGTGTTAACGACTGCATAAGAAAGCGCGTTTGGCAGGATGATGGACGCAACGACATACCTCCAGAAATCCCTGCATAAAACTTGACGGGAGTCTCTTATCTCCCCTGAAGTTCTCTTCTTTAAAATAAGACATGACGTGGGTGGTCTGCTTCCAGAAATTCATCGTCTCCTGTGTCGAACTAAAGTCAACAATCTCATCACTACTGCAGCCGAGGGTACCCGGCTGATGTGGCACGCCGTACCTGGTATTCGGCATGAGACTTGAAAAGAAGGACGTCGACCACGGGGAGCTTGTTGGCAAAGCGGTTTCGCTCGAATTCTTGGCGTACGCGGGTTCGGATGGTGGAAATAGGAAGAGGCATGTTGTACATGGTCTGAATCTCAGGAGCCTAAACGTCAAAGAAACACCTCGTTTTAGCTTCTTCTTCCCTGTAGCAGACGCAACATTACACAAGAGGAACAGGCGAATCTAAAGACGATCTGTCTTGGGTAAACCGTGTAATGTGCTCGAGGACGGCGCGGGAGTAATGATGGGACATACCGCTCGCATCCACTCGCGGTAGGATGCGAGAACTCGACGTTTCGCATCGGACCAGCTGGCCGCTGCGTGAGGTGTTAGCTGTAGTCAGAGCAGATTTCGAGGCTAAACACACATTGCACCGTCTTCTTGGCGAACTGTGTCGGCGTGATAGCCATGGTTGGCACTCAATGCTTCTCAACCTCGTGATCGCTGTGCTGTGACGTTGAAGCCAAAGTCCCGGCGCTATCACGAACTCCCTCTGCCCATATATATCACGTGATCATATACACGCCACACCCGCCACATCCTGGTCACGCCACAGCTTGAATGCGCGATATGCCCTCTGTTTGATCGTTTGGAATCATCAATTCTTTTCCGGCGCAAATTGGTGCTGTCCATTCTCAGACAATCCTCACGAAAGGCACCTCTACCAGAAGCTGTCAACTGCAACAATGCCTGCTATACGTCACTCCTCGAAGCGAAAGCCGCCGCCTGAAGGCTTCAGCGACATAGAAGATGACCTCCTCATCTTCTCGAACAAGATGAAAGATGCCCAAAACAAACCTCCGCCTCCCGGTCCGAAGCACCAGGCGCAGTGGGAGATCTTCCAAATCTCGCATCAGAGAAGTCGCTACATATACGACCTTTACTACGAGAAAGAAGCCATTAGCAAACAACTGTACGACTGGTTGCTGAAGAATGGATATGCTGACGCGATGCTCATCGCCAAGTGGAAGAAGGAGGGCTACGAGAAGGTCAGTTTGCTTACAAAGTTCTGTTGCGGTTGAATGAATTTCTAACGTTTCCAAAGCTCTGCTGCCTTCGTTGTGTGCAAACGAAAGAAACAAACTTCAACAGTACTTGTATATGCAGAGTGCCGCGAGCCGAACTCAAAGAAGGTCAAGAAGACCGCCAGTGCGTCAGCTGTGGTTGTCGAGGATGCGCTTCCTGCGACTAAATGGAGAAGAAGATTATAGCTCCCAAAGGAGCACAAGATACGGCGTTTGGGCGTTTGGATTGCAAACAACTCGGATGGAAGGGCGGGGTGAAATCTACGAGTATTATGAAGCTGTTGTGAGCTGGAGCCAGCGGAAGCATGAGGTAGATATCCTTCGTTTCATCACAATCATCAATCCATCTGTTTCGTACTGATCAATCATCGTCATTGCACAGCTTTGCCATGTATGACTGTCTTTCATGACTTTGAGAATCCTGCACGGCCACGACCAAATCGAACGCTGGTAGGGATAAACTGTAATGCTGACATAGCCCCTGCAAGACCTGCCATTTCCGCATCAACGTCGTGTTTGGTTTGCGGCTCTTTGCCAGTTGATCCGGACGAATCAAGACCGGATTCGTCGTCTTTGTCGGTTGAAGCAAGCTCTTTCCCCTTTGTGGTGCCGGCTCCGCGTCGTGATCCTTTTGCCAGAGAAGCTGTGGAAGGTCGCCGTCGATGGTGAGTATTATTTTCAACCAGCAGTGAGTGTCGTCCATCGATACCATCTCTTGTTATCCCAAAGAAGAAGTTTCTTGGGTACATGTGTTTGTCAATCATATGAAGCCGACGCTTTTGATGAGTAAGACACTTTCGCTCACAGCACTCTACAAAGCAGGAGTACTGCCGCGAAAGTCAGTTTCTGTGCCAATAACCTTGCAGACCCGTAAAAACTTAGAAAATGGTGTTGGTTTGGCTCACCGTATGCTCTCCCTTGTCCCTTTTGATCCTCACGAGAGGGTCATGGGACTCTTCAATGTGCACACTGAGCAGGTGCTCAGATGGGAAGTTCTTACGGCATTCAAGACATCGATTTGTGTGAAACGTGTTGTAGTGAGTTTCGTATTCTTGGTACGACTGGAAAGCGAGTGGTTCTCTATGCGGTGGTAGTGAACATCTCATCGTGTTTCCGTGGCTACCTTCGGCCTCGGTGTCGGAATCAAGTAACAATGATTTCGCAATCGGCAAATTTGAGTTCCCGGCGAGGAACTGCTCAGTGTCCTCAATATCACGACTGTGGTCTATTTCCTCACCAAGCTCTCGTGAGCGCTTCATTCTTTTAGATTAGGTTTGATGGGTGAAGATATTCACTTTTGGGCGCAGCAGTCAAGAAGCCAAACGATGCTCTATACCAATCAAGTCTTGGGGCCTTGGGAGGCGGTGAAGGACGAACAAGGAACCACACGTAAATCGAGTAGGTCGCCAAAATTCTCGAAAGTTTTTGTGTTCGCGTAGACACCTGGTTCAAAGCGAACAAAAGTCTCTCATCGTAAGGATACGAATGAAGAAGAGGCGCCGTAAATGCAGCCAGGAATCAAGATGATGTAGTCATGAGGTGGATGACTTTAGGCAAAACCACGTGCAGCATTATGTACCTACAGTATGTGAGGCGACCGACCAAAAGACGGAAGTGAGATGTGTGGGGCCAGACCCCTCGCCAAACCGAATACCAGGACGTGGTCCCGACGTAAAGTAAGTACTTAAGGTACCTAGCAGGTACTTTTTCAGATTTCGGAGCCCCCGTTCAAGCTTGAATCCATGTGGTAATCTGCAAATCTTCAAAGCTTCTGACTTGAAGCTCAGATAAAGCCCACGAGAGAGAGCATGTGTTTTTTTGCGCTGAGAAGGGCCCAAGTGCTTGCCTGGAGGCTCTCATCCTGCAGGCACAGTACATTGCACTTACATGTACGAAGGTGGGCCCATCTGCACTCAAACCCCAAGCCGCAGCCGAAGAAACCCCAGCCACTAGTGGCAACCCACTTGCGCACTAGCCACTTTGCAGGTACTAGAGGCCTAGCCTTGTGTTCGTCACCTTGAGGGGTTCAATCAGTCATCGGCTCACCTTTTTGTCTCTTCAGGCTCACTTCGCAATCTTGTATTTCTTGCTCGCTGTCGCCACGCAACAGGGTCCCGCCGACCTCGCTCTTCGCCATCCTCGCCAACAAACGCTTCGCACTTGGGCCTCCCCGTCCACGTCGCTCCCTTTTTTTGTTCCCATCGCTTGCGCTGTTCGCCAGAACTGCAATCTCCTCCAATGATTTCCTCCCCGGCGCAGCAAGCAGACCTCCGCGAGCCGAGCCTGATACGAACTGTCCCTGTTCACCGTACCCTTGGCTTGTCGGTAGTCTGACCATCGCGTAAATACCATTCAAGTTATCTCGGCCACCTATCGTTTTGGTAGTATGAGGTGACAAAGACTTGATACTTATTTCGTTCCACGTACTCATTGCGAGTTCATTCGACCCCGATCGGCACCCGATCGGCCCTATCAAACTCGCGCCGTTTCACGCACCGTTTCTTCCGAAAGGAGAGCATTGTACTATTGTCATGGCTACGACTACGTCTCAAGCCAGCCCTTATTGGCTGTAAGTCAGGAAACTATCATGTCGCTCATCAAGAGTACAGACAGATACGAGCTGACGTTTGGAATAAACAGCCAGGCTTTGAAAATAAGGAAACACTTGCTCAAACAGATTGAGAAAGTTCACTCTGAGAGCAATTGTAAAGTAGATTTATCGCAGTTCGTGGCCATTGAAAGCCTGCTGGAAAAGTACGTGCTAGCCAAGCAACTTCATCTCTTTTTTGTGCGTCGTTCCTAACTGTCTCGTAGGTTCCGACTGTCCTTTGTTCACGCCATCTTCTTGGACTTTCAATGGACTGTCAAGGAGAATGCGGAGGAAGCGTTGTGGGGTCTACACACGTCGATCAACACCGAATATCGTCATATCCAGGGAAGACTTAAGCAAACCTCCCATGCAGTTGAGAGGCGCAAGGTGGAGAAATCATATTACAACTTTCTACGCGTTGCGCAGAAATTCTACAAGGGATACATACAGCGTTTGACGGCACGTTACGATGTTCCCGAGCTAAAAAGAATCGCCGAGGGAATCGAAGCCCAGCAAATGCAGGACACGGATCAAATTAGTCCTGTGTTCACGGAACTTCGTGGTTTCGTCTTGCGGTCGTGTCACTCGACACTTTTGCGCATGGGTGACCTCTCCCGTTATAGAGCTCAAGCAAGACATAAGAACTCTGGCTACGAGACTGCCTTGACGTACTACGGCCTTGCGCATCAATTAAACCCAAAGTCCGGGCACCCTTATCATCAGATGGGAATAGTCCACCGGGGTCAGGGAAATCATCTGGATGTCGTCTATTACTTCTATCGTTCATGGGTCGTTGAGTCTTCTCATCCATTATCAAAGGCCAATCTTGAAGCTGAGTTCAAGTCTTTGCGACTACCCAAAGCGAGACTCAATGCGTCAGGAACCCAGGATGCATTCTCCTTGTGGTTTGTTAAGTTGCATGCACTCTTCTACCAAGGGGAGAACTTCTCTCAGCAGGCAGAGCTTGAAGGTGAAATTATGCATCGACTCGAGATGGCGTGTCATAGTGAGAAGTCGTCGGAGACCTTGTTTAAGATGGCTCTCGTAAATATTGCTGCCCATCACGTTGCTGCAGCGAACTATGCCGGTTCGTGTTTTTCTTTTAATCCTACAGAATTCTAGTTCGTTTATCATACTGACCTGACTATAGAATCGCAGACGCCGACAGCTTCTCAATTCTATCATTTTACCTTGCGATTTAACGCCTTGTTTCTGTCTCATTTCTGCGCGACCGTTGAGATCGAGCTTAAGGAAGCAGTCTCCGGGGACGAGAGTACCACCGCATCGACTCAAGGTGCAAAGGTCACACCAATAGTCGAAGCCCTTCTACCAATATTGCGTATATACACTATGTGGCTGGCTGCCCGCCGGCAAGAAATTCGCGATGCGGCCGCAGCGTTCGGCGGCGTGGTGCCCTCCTTGGTACAGAATTTGGCCAAAGTTTTCACTTTACTATGTGTCTTCAGCTACAGCCAGGAAGGGCTGGCATCTTGTCCATACCTACTACCTGAGGACACCGGGATTCAAGGCTTCGTTCCTTTGTCAGAGAACGCAATTCCTGAAGCCTGCCGATGCTATTATAGCGAGGATGGCAGTCTGAAGAATTATCTTGGAGACTCGAGTTCTCGACTGAAGCCAGCACAGGAGAGCTCGGCTAGAGTCTTGGATATTCTTCGTTGTGCTTATTTTCTCGCCGAGGACGCAACATTACCATTGTCATACAAAATTGCAGACAGCTGGCTGATTTTCGAGTACAGTCTCGGACCTCCTTCCACTACTACACCTGCTACCCTTGTTCTCACGGAATCTCCGGCTGACTCTTCGAAAAAAATGCCTCCTGTCAACAAAAACGACAACAGCAAGCAAAGAAAAGAGAACAACAGCAAGAAGAAGAAGAAGAAGAAGAAGAGCAGGAGCAAGAGCAGGAGCAGGAGTAGGAGCAGGAGTATCAGCAGCATGAGCCGCAGGACGGCGAACCAATTAGAGAATCTACCCGAGTCTCACGAACCAGATGAGACGACCTCTTCCCGGATGCCTGACCATGCAGACCTTCGGCCATGCTCTCCTCTCTATGATCCATTGCAGGAACCAGAATTTTCGGATGATGCACAGAACAGAGTTATTGACATGTTAGCACCTTTTCTCAAACCGCCAACGCCCCAAATTCATCAGCAACAGGGTCGTTCTCCAACGGAATCATCCTATGGAATGCATAACGGAACAGCAAACGAGCTACTGGGCTCTTCTCAAACAAATACGAGCCCAACCAGCTCTGTCCCTTCTGGTGTCCCCTCTGGAAAATTTGCGCCATTGCCTTGGGCTTGGTTCAACACCCCCAAGCCAGATGATGCAATGGGGAGTTTGACGCCGTCTGGACGGGATGCCTTCTCCGCTCATCCTAGCCCGTACGATTCACCAAGAAACTCCTTCGCAACTGGGACTTTGCTTGACGATCCATTTGCAACCCCAGGCCGAGATCATCACGGAGCATTGACCGCGAATGCCGCGCCGCGAAATCGAGACAATCACAGCAACCACAGAAACAGTCTGCTTCAAGCCTTCTCGACAACCAATGTTCCACGCAGCTCTCCATTTACTCAATGGGCCGAAAGCCGAAAGTCCTCGGAAGAGAAAGACGACATCCCGCCTGGGAAACCGAGAGTTCTTGACCACACTGCGCTTGCTGCTGCCGCTCCTCCTCAGGTCTCAAGCACGCCAAGCTTTTCTCATCCGAGCAGCCTATACCAGGGTACACAGGCCAATTTCGTCGGTCTAGGCCTGGGAAACGCCGCCGGCCCATCCGTCACCGCTGGGCTTGCACTGGGCAAACAGGCTGGGCGATACTACCAGATTGACGAGACCACATCCTGCTACAATGATGCTATCATGCAGGCGGCCTATTACGGTAACAAGTGAGATGGCCTCCTGACTTTTTTTTTTCTCTCCACAAGAAAAAACCTGATCTGCGCATGCCATGCTATGTCTCCTGAACTCTGATGCAGTCCAGAGCGAGTGAATGGTCGCAGCCGCCCTAGCGGTAGACGATGAACCGTCCTACATTCGCACATGGCGAACTTGGAGCGAGAGACTTCACTATTCGAAGACACGGGCTCTGCATTCCAGTAGCCACGTGTGGTTTCAATCTGGAAAAATCGACGAAGCCCGATTTTTTTTTTGCAACAATCACGCCTATTTTCTTGATGAAAAAATTCTTCTGAATGTGCTCAATCAGATTCAAATCAGTCAAAGATGATCGGATCGTGGAGGATACCGAATCGCTATGCGGAGAGAGCCGATCCTATAGGGTCTCTTTTTATAATTTTCCTTCCGTGTCCCTGTTTACTTCTTCCTCTTTCTTCCCTTCTCTTTTTTTTTCTTACTCCCACGGATGCAAAACGCCGTTGTTGAAACCGTTTTCCCTGCGAAGCCCTCAACGCCGTGCAAAATCTAGTCTTGGTAATTATTCCTTATCCCGGCCTGTAATGGGATTCAGGAGGAGGCAGTGTAGGCCTGTTTGGGGAAAGGGTACCTGCATGGAGAGTCGAGTCAGTTGATTGCGTCAAGAGTTTACAGAAATGGACCGGCTGGCTATTTGGTGCGGGTGGAATGGGTTTGAGCCGGGAGTGGGCAAGGTTCGTTATTGTTGTCCTCGTCGATATGATTCGGGCGAGTTGGTTAGGGCAGCAGCAATCCCGATGGATAATGATGACGAGATGCTCAGATAAGCCCAAAGGGCCGTGATATGGCATGGTGGGGAAGTAATGTGTTGTAGTGTGTTGTTGGAACTGAAAAGACTTACGAAGGGCCGAGCTCCTGGATGCTCAGTCTAGCCAGCCACTGTCCCATGTCGATACTGGTGGCGAGGTCCTTGCCCTGCATGATGCCAGCCAAAAGACCTCCAGCAAAGGCGTCACCGGCACCGTTGGTATCGTTAATCTGATCCTTGGAGATGGCGTGGACAGGGAACTCCTTGATCTGGTCCTCGCCCTGGACGGCGACGAGCGTAGGTTCGGTGCCTTGGGTAATGATGGCAACTCGCTTCCGCTTGCCATTCTCCTTGGGAAGGTTTGCAAGGTGCTTAACAACATCCTTGGGTTCCTTGGAGGACAGGCCGTGCGACTCGGCGTAGGCAGAGGCCTCGGTCTCGTTGCCGATGACATAGTCCCAATAAGGAGCGCTGGCATCGACGGGATCCTTGAAGAACTGGGGGATGAAGGGGGCGGACAGAGACAGGACGAAGATCTTGTTCTTCTCGGCGGCCTGCTTGGCGAGCTCCATGATGGCAGGGGGGCAGACTATCGGGAAGAAGGGGGGCACGTTAGTTTCGATGCTGATCCCAAGGACCATGAGAAGAGGGGTTTTTCGTGCTCACCTGTAAAGTGGTAACCGCCAACATAGAACACCTCGGCGTTCTCGACCAAGCTCCAGATCTCGGGCTTCTTCAGATGTTCAAGGTCGTAGTGGTTGGCAGCGCCCAAGTCGGTGCACAAGCTGCGGTTGTGACCCGTGATGACAACGCCGCAACGGCCGGTCTTGTGCTTGGGGTCAACGCGGTACTCGACACGGAGGCCGGCGGCCTTGACGGCATCGTGCATGATGGCGGAGTACTTGTCGTCACCGGCGCCGCCGATGTAAACGACGCTGTTGGGCGGCAGCATGTACTGGGCGCCGCGGGCAGAGTTTTGGGCCGCACCACCGGCAATCAGCTTGGCGTCGTAGTTGTTGAGGAGGTCCTCGTAGAGCGGCAGGTGCTTCTCCTCGGCCAGGATGGCATCGTTGGCCTTGAGATCGTACTTTGCCAGGAGGTCATCGCTCCCGAATGCCTGGATATCTGTTTCATACTCGACGGGGCCACGGTTAGACGCGGTGCTCTCTCCAATTGCCCGGATGGACCAGCCATCTTGCCATCGTCCGTGGCGGTAGGTATGGCGGGGGGGCGGGGGAGGGGAAGGGGAGGGGGAAGGGAGAGCCAAAACGCCTTAATGAGGGGTTGAAAGAAGTTTGCGGCGTCAACGAGAGCCGCAGCAGACGTACCGAGAAGAGGGTTCTCGAGGCAGAGGAGGCCGTACTCTTTTGACATGGCGAATGTGTGGTCGGTTCTTGGTTTCAACGAAAGGTGGAATTGAGAAGGTGAGGAATTGATGCGGCGGCAATGGAGTGAACAAGTCGGATTCAACAACGCAGCACGGTGTCGGGGACGTCCAATGCCGTCCGGTCTGCCTTGTCTCTGTACATAGTAGACTCTGTCCCAGGGAGGGACCTGGAGGAATTTAAGGTGGGGTGGGCGGGGCAGCTGCTGGATCGCGACGTTGATGAGGATAACCCAGAGTTGTTCAACTACCTACCTAGGTAGCTAATCCGAGAGTTGTTGGACGTAACCCAGACCCACAATAACTCTTAGATTAGCTGAGATTTAGCTATAGCCTAGACTTGGCAAAATACATGGAAATATATTATAATAATCTTAATCTTAGCCCCAACCTCAAGCCCCATCCCTTATCCTAACTCCTTCACTAGTATTTTATAGTTATCTAACCCTAACCGCTTTATTTACACTTCAATAGCTATTTATTTAGAATTAAAATAAATTATTACATAAATAAAGGTAGAAGTATCTTTATAGCGCTGTACAGTGTGTGTGTGTGTGGTGCAGTGTGGCGTGTGTACAGCGTGTGTGCGGCGGCCCCGCAACAACTCTCGGGATTAGCTACCAGGTAGGTAGGTAGTTGAACAACTTTGGGCCCTTCTACGCCCTCGACGTTAATAGGGTGTGCTCACCACTGCTGCATTCAGTTTTCCTGCAATACGTGATATGATACATGTACCTGGCGATAGTACGTACGGTAGAGCGCAATGGCGTCAAGACACGAATAATACTAGCCACCCATATAACGGCAAAGCAGTACTCGCGCCTGCCGGACTGAGATGTGTTGCGCTTACAGCAGTCGAGCTTGGACGAAAAGTGCCGGGTAGGTGATTTTGCCCCTGATATTTCAGCACATCACCCCAATTGATGTAGTCTTGCGACCCGTACATAATATATGGACGTGAAATACATATGTACACGTGTAAGTATCCGAGTGCATATCATCTCTCTCATCATGTCTACACCCTCAACCTCAAGACACTATGCTATGCTATTGAGTGCCAAGTCTGGTTGACCCGGTATATCAGGCACACGTCGTCACCACCTTCACGATTCACTTCCCCTTTCGTCACGCTCGTTGCAAAAGGAACCAATTATTTTTGTGTACGCCAAATGCCATAGTACTTGCTTTCTGAGCTACCAGACTCCTGCTCGCAGCAGTACCATCGATAATAGATGCAAGCAAGCCACTGTAACACCAACCCAATGAGACATCAAATTTTCCCAACCCCTTACTCCTTCGTCTTCTGAGTACCACGCAACAGACCCGTCCTTCTGGCGGCAATGAGACCAGCCTTTTGTCCCTGGGCGGCGTATCGAGAAATGGTCGAGGCCTTACCAATGTGTTGATGGTTACCCTGTAGAATTCGTCAGCATCCCACTCCCAAGTCGTACACCTGTGCATCTCGGAAAAACGTACACCACCGTGAGGATGGTCCACAGGGTTCATGGCAACACCACGAGTCTTGGGCCAGCTGTTGCGCTTGACAGCAAACTTGTGCTTAGCACGAGAAGCCTTCAAGAGAGGCTTGTCGGTACGACCACCACCAGCAACGATACCAATCATTCCACGGGCCGAGGACGGAACAATCTTCTTGGCGCCTGAGGGGAGCTTGACACGGGTCTTGCCCTCATCGGGGTTGTGGCCGATGACAGTGATGTAGCCACCGGAGGTGCGGCCCAGGGAGCCACGGTCGCCGATCTTCTCCTCGACATTTGAAACGACGGTACCTTCGGGCATCTCGCCGAGGGGCAGAACGTTGCCGACCGTCAGAGCGGCCTTCTTTCCGGCGTAGATGAATTGACCGGTGTACATGCCCTCGTTGGCGATGAAGGTCTCGCAGACCTGCTTGTACTTGTAAGGGTGGCGGAAAGTGACCTTGGCAAGGGGGGCACCACGACCTGGAACAAACGAGTAGCCGCCGTCAGCCTCTCTCATTCTTTTTTTTTTTTTTTTTTTTTTTTTTTTTTTTTTTAAAAAAAAAAGGCCATTTTCCAAACTTCCATTCGAATTGTCTAGTCGGCGGACGGGATGTTTGGAGACTAACCAGGGTCGTGAATGATGTCCTTGACTACACCACGGACGTAGCCATGGCGTTCGGCGTAATCGAGAGTGCGGAACTTGGCAGGAGCCTTGTTCAAGCGCGTGTTGGCCGCTGTTCCCTCGCGTCAGTACGACTTGACCCTTCGTCGCCCGTCGCTGGGCACCGGACTCGGAGTTCTTGGTGGATGGTACTGACTGAAAATAGATCCACGACCCTTGCGCTGATTGCGAATAACTCTACCCATGGCGGCTCGTGTAGGCTCGATGCAGTCGTTCGAGTATACTACCGTGGAGAGAAATGCTGTCAGTCGGTTGCCGAGCCGAGGACTTGGAATTGGGGCAAAATTTACCTGACTCCCGCCGCTTGGTGGTTTATTAGAAGGGGCGATGACTGTACACTCGATGATAATTTTTTGTGTGCGGGACCTTGCGAATGGAGTGGAGGAGCCCTGACCACGTGATCTTGCTGTGAACTTGCCAGGCAAGCGAGCTAACTGTCCCTGACCCAATCAATTTGGGGCGGCTGTTTAAGAATGCATGAAAGTCTGACGTCTCCACATTTTATTTCGGGCCTCTTGTCACATCGCATCAAGTCCTCCCCAAGCAACCCAGCCCGACGACGCCAAACTGCCCGTCGTATGCCGTCCCATCAAGTCCGCCCCGATCGAAGGCTCTGTTCGTTATGGTGGGCATAGATCAGCCTCGTAACTTGTATGGGCTCTGCATCCTTCTCCCGTCGATTCTTGAGATATTTTATCTATGCCGTGATACTCTCCCTCAACTAATCCCTTTCGTGGTGATGGAGCATGATAATGCTAACTGAACGCAGCTTTGCGATCTGTCTTGACCATCGTCTTGATTCACAGCGAGTGGACGAGATGTCGTTGAATTGAGGGCTGGGGGCCCGGAGTTGTGCAGCACCGTCTGGGATGCAGCAAGTCCGGGATCTGCCAGCGCTGCGTCAGGGCACCTCGGATTGCTACTGGCAATATCATACCAGACCAGACAGGCACACAATCCGTGATGCAATATTGGGAATTTTCGGCGATAGAAGTGATCTATACCAAGTTTGGTATTAGGAAATTCGATGACCTGCATCCAGCAGAGACGCCGGCAGTGGCGGCTCTAACGCACTGCGCGACCACCACGATTATCACTTGGTCACCTGTCACGAAGCCATAGGGTCGTGGCGGCTGGGCATACACCCGACAGCTGCCAAATGATTCCTGCAACGCATATCCAGGGTGCCTCCAGCATTGAGTGGCATTTGAGAGGTACATCTCATGAAACCCTCGACTTGGCCGTGCTTGCTATTGGATGACCAGATCATGATGATCAGTCGAGAAAACCTTTACGGTGTAGGAGTCATCCTACAATTCAGCGAGTGCTGAAATCTGCGGTAAATGCTAATGACCGCGCCGTGATTGCTTTGCATGATTGATGCTAATGGTTGCGACGCGCGAAGCTAATTTGACACTTCAAAAGAAAAGAAAGTGAAAACGTGTCGAGCTGGCTGGGCCGTGCGTTGCTACTTGACCGTCGATCTGACGACAGTCCAGCACAATGATAACGGCCCACGGGACCCATTGGGAAAATATTACGAAGCACGATTGTCAACTTGAAACCCATATACCAACGCGGCTGGAGACCAAGAGGTTTACAGTATGGCATCTCGATGTGTTTGATTATACTTTGTTAAGTCACAATCGTGAAATCGTAGGAAAGCAATGTGCTGGTGCAGGTTGGTGCGCCTTTTGGAACGTTTCACACCCAACGCCGTCTGTGATGGGACCAAACCGCGAGTTGGGATGCCGAGTGGAAGCAAGACAAGGCACGGCGAGTGGAACAAGGGAGCGCGAAGGCGGTTTGTTACAATTTCAGGCATTGTGACGACCTAGATTTGTCAGTTAGGCGCCGCATAGAATTTCAAGGCTCGTGAACCCCTTGCTTATCCAATTGGCTTGAACCCGATTTGTGGTGGTATGAACGTGGGTTTGTTTAGCTTAGTGCACGTCTCAACGACGCAACAAGCACGACTTTTGGCATCCTTCACTTTCTCCACCTACCGCGAAATCATCCTGCACTGCGGACACAACCAATATGTCTGCTGATGAAGACTCGTCTGATCTGTCGTCCTTGTCGTCGCTGTCTCCTGTTCCATCCGATGCCGAGCTGGACGATATTAGCGACGATGTGGCGCCCAAGTCCAAGGGTGGCATTTTGAAGTTCTTCCCCAAGCTCTCCCAGCAGCCTCCTAAAGAGCCGTCGCCACCGCCGCGGAAACGATCGCCATCTCCGCCTCACGAATATGTGCTTGCTGACAATCCTGATATTGCCGTAAGTGCTCAAGTTCTTGATTTCGCGCCTCTTCAGCTAGTCGGGCTTCTTTGCGTTTGTAGCGCCGACGTCGCGTTGATGGGTGGATTCGACGCGAAATTTCGCGTGACAACATGTCACATAGCAAACAAGCAACTAATTATGCCACAGTTCATCGTAATGTTTAGAAGCCGGTTCAGCGACGCATTTCCGAAATCTCTTGCCCATTTTGGACCACAAGAGCTAGAACGCGACATCGTCGAGCCCATTCCTGGCGACCGAGCCGAACAGTTTTTATGCGCCGTACTGGGGCTACTGTTGAATCGAAAGCAAGATGTCAAGTAAGCTGAGCCTTGCTCAAGACTACAGGTGCTCTTTTTATGCTGACAAAATTCCACTTGTCTTCCTGTTAGACCGGGGCATTATGGAAGAGCTCTGGAAGATGCGATTGCCTCTCACAAGAACCAGTGGCCGCCGTCTTGGGAGGAGAAGAATCCGCTATCGGGGGGTGCAGGATTTAATTCGATGTCACCAACCGAAAGGGTACGTGTTGAGAGTTCGAACCATCTGGAAGTTGCTGACAAATAAATAGCTTGCCCTGCTACGGACCTTGATTCTCTGGTCTATGTCTTCTTCCGATACCCTCAAGGCACTCATAAACCAATCATACAAGCAAAATCGACAAGAGGATGACTTGAACCAGCCAAGGTCGGTGCAACCTTGGGGTTCCGATGGAGACAAGCGACGCTACTTCTTGGTTGAAGGTCAAGACGACACAAATTTCCGAATATACCGGGAGAGCAATCCAGCCGGTACAAATAGGACTTGGCGGAGCGTTGCTGGGTCGATCGAGGAATTGCAAGCCCTCTGCGACAGGCTTGAAAAAAGAGACGGCGGCCCGAAGGCCAAGAAATTGGCCCAGAAGATGCTGCAAGTCATCCCTCGCTTCGTGGCTGGCGAAGAGGTCAGTGCTATGAACAGGCCCGCATTCTGCATTTATCTCTGTATCCATGACTCACGGAAGTCTTGGAGAGTGAGACGGCCGGTGGCTGACATTTCAACCAGAAACGCAAGCGCCGCGAGTACCGCCAAATGCGAAAGGAACAATTCAAACGTCCAGAACCCGGTTTTTCAATGTACGAGGGACGCACACGTGGTAAACGAATCAAGTACACTTTTTCGGATGACGAAGATGGATTCCGCTCCGATTCGACGGGCTACCGCCGGTCCGTTCGTAATACTGGTGCAAACACGCCGGCGGATAGCGGACCAGCCACAACGTCAAGTGGCAGACAAATCAGAGTCCCTCCCCGGCTAAATATGGTGGTAGACGAGAGTGCATCGGGGAACCTAAAAGAGGAACAATCTGAAATAGGATTCAACCATTCGACGGAGGCAGCCGGACGACCCAGGCGGTCAGCAGCACACCAGGGAACCAGCAACCGACGGGCAGAGGGATCGCGACAAAAGGAGAGTGGTGATGAAAGTGTTGATGAAAGCGAAGACGATTTCGGGGACGATGAGGATGACAAGGACGCTCACTTGCCGGCTGAAGAATCCGAGGACGAGGACGAGTCTTTCAATGAAGAAATCGTGGTCGAAGACGATCTCTTCGAACAGCCTCAAAGTCTGGTCGTGAAGCTTTCGATTACATCCCCGAAGCTGCGAACGGCACTGACCCCATCCGATCAGACACCAAATATGCTTCCCACGCCAGATGCACAAGACTGGAAAGTTGAAGCCGGTGTGTCGGAATCCAAGACGGTCGAGATGCAAGATGCCCCAGTCCCTGAAGTCAGTTTAAACCCTCCAGACTCGTCCAAAAACCAACAATGCCCTCCAGCAATGGCCAGCACGCCACAAACGGAGACACAGGTCAGCCCGACCGATGTTTCTGAAGAGAAGAATCATGTCGACGCTCAAGAATTGCCAGTAACTGTCCCTACATCACTAGCCTTTCGTGGAAGTCCGGAAAAGCCCCATGCTCGAACGGCGTCGCCGTCTGGGGTTGCGGACGACTCTTAGACGGGGTTTCTTTAGGGATTTGATTGCATTCGGGTTTCTCGGCGCTGGAGTTTGAAAGAAGTGTTCTATGATTACGAGCTGTACTATATACCGCAGTCATTTTCTCTTGTCCTAGTAAGATGATAACCTGGAGAGAGGCAATGCCACGAGGTTGCGAGACAGGTTTAATTCTTGGAACTGTCACGGCAAAGGGGTTTCCCACGGACAATCCGCAGGAGGAAGTGAAAAGATGGTTCACGCGTGGCCACGGCCACCCTACAAAGCGACGTCTTTAGTAATTTTGAAGATAGAGACAAGAAAACGTGGTAAACAACAACGGTCGTGATGATGCATGAGACAAAGTCAACAGTATCAGGGGCAAGGTTGTTGTTCGTGACAGACATGTGGGTTATTTATGGATACATGTAATGTACAAGTCTGAGTCGATCGTCTACATTCACATTTTTCCCTTGGGTATTGTCCATTTGTTGACGCCGTACCACCACCTCCTCAGACGCGAACCTGCCGTGGTACCGTGTAGCTTGGCACTTTGATTCCAATGCTGCCAGCCACATAATAGCAAATTGTAGATGACGCCCTGTGCCAAGGGCATTATGACCTGCATGCGGCGTGTCAGTCCGTCGTCGGGGGCATCAGTCCATCCACGGCAAGGCGTCGTCGACGCAGATGTGTTTTTTCTTTCTTTCTTTCCTTCTTTCCTCTTTTCTTTTCTTTTCATTTTCATTTTAGTTGGTTTATTTACCTGATCTCTGGTTGTGATGAGAAGCACTTTCCACCATGTATCTGCGCGAGAAATACTCCGCAGGTAGCTTTGCTCAAACCGCAGATCTGGCAGAGGAGGGAGGTTGTGCGATTTCCGAGCCGGTCTCAAGACGCTGTAGGGGATGTCATCGTCATGGCGATCCAGTTCGTGGGCTAGGTCGTCGTCGCTCGAGCGCGGACTGTGAAGGGTATACTGCTCCTTCTTGTCGGCGGCGGTGGAGGGCGCCGCGTCGAAGTCGAGGTCGGGGTGGGATCGGATGTGGCCTGCCTGAATGGTCTCGGCGACCTCTGCTACCACCGACTGGGCGTCCATGTTGGGTGTAGAAGGGGGAGGGGGGATTTGTTTGTTTTCAATGCCGGCGTTACGATTTGAATAGGTGGTACGGTGGAGGGGATGAGATGGTCTTGTTGTGCGCTCGACAGTATGAAGCTTTAGCTCATGATGCGACCATGGGACGTTGTCATGTTCTGCCGGGCGGTGAGGGGCGTGGTGACGGAGGAGTCCCACATCCGTGACGGTACTTGCATGTTACGCCTCGGCAAAAGAGGCACGGAGCACATGAAGGAATCGGGGTTTCTTTGGAACTCGAGCTGGTTACTGTTGCCTGACGTCGCGTAATGATCGATTTCAATGCTGCCCAATCATGCCTGGCTCTGGTGCGCTCTTCCCTTCTTCCTCGCGGTTTGCGTCAGAGGCCCACAGCCTGCCCACAGGGCACAATCGTATTTAGGCTGGAGCGTCATGGGCGTGGTGGCGGTACTCGAAGCACAAGCAGGTGGTACTTGGAGCAGGCAGGCGGACTTGGCGGTGGGCAAAGTACCCCGGTACTGAGGTACTTGGTTAGGTACTTCCTACTAATGATGGACCAAGAGGCCAGCCAAGGCCCAAGACGCAGCCATTGATGAACAGCCGCTCCGGCCCGGTCGGCCTGGTGCATTCGCAGCAGCCATTTGCAAGCAGCGGCCCAGCAATAAATAGCAGACCAGACAGAATCTGGCTCCCACATCTCCCTCCTGGCCCGTCGTACCTGGCACATCCGCGCTCCGTCCTCGTCCCTCTCGCCGCGCCTCTACCCTTTTGACTTGACAACAAGGACCCTTTCCTGCTCCGCGGGGACCAAGCCAGTATTTTGTGCGCCGTCTTTTGATCCCTAGCCGCCACCATGTCCGAAGCGCAGGCGAACGAGGCCGAGAGAAACGTAAGTTGAGAGAACCTGCGCAACGCACAAGACGCACGCACGAGGGGGGGCAAAAAAAAATTTGTGCTCGGGACCGGTCAGCCCCTCCACTCCTGGGCTGCGCCTTTTGCGCTGCGACCTCCCCCCCACCCCCTGAGCTGCCCCTCCTGGCGTCCATCCTGTCCCTCCTGGGCAGGCCTGATGTGTGCTGCTGCTGCTGCTGCTGCTGCTGCTGCTGCTGCTGCTGCCGCCGCCGCCGCCCCGCGAGCGATGCAGGCGCCAGCGCAATGCCCAGCCGACGACAGTCACGAGCTGGCGCCTCGTCGACGGCTTCGAGACCATCAAGAGAGAGGCACGGTTGTTCGCTGACACATGCCGTCCACAGATTGAGATCTGGAAGATCAAGAAGCTGATCAAGCGCCTTGAGGCTGCTAGAGGCAATGGAACCTCCATGATTTCCCTCATCATTCGTATATGCTCGCGTCCCCGTCTTCCTCTCCGTGGCCGGGTGCCGCCTGCCCCGTCCTGCTCCACCATGGGAATTTTCTTTACTGATGAGAGAGTCAATTTCCAGCGCCAAAGGATCAGGTTTCTCGTGCAGCCAAGATGTTGGCGGAAGAATACGTGAGTCTGGTGCTTCGAGTCCGTGGATGGGCTCTTCGTGCTGACATGCCCGTCTTCTGCAGGGTACCGCATCCAACATCAAGTCGCGCGTCAATCGACAGTCGGTCCTGTCCGCCATTACGTCGACTCAGAATCGCTTGAAGCTCTACAACAAGGTCCCCCCCAACGGTCTGGTCATCTACTGCGGTGAAATTCTTACCTCGGAAGGAAAGGAGCGAAAGGTCAACATTGACTTCGAGCCCTTCAAGCCCATCAACACGTCGCTCTATCTTTGCGACAACAAATTCCACACGGAAGCCCTGGCTGAGCTGCTCGAGTCTGATCAGAAATTCGGTTTCATCATCATGGACGGCAACGGTGCTCTTTTCGGCACCCTCAGTGGCAACACTCGGGACATCGTGCACAAGTTCTCCGTCGATCTTCCCAAGAAACACGGACGTGGTGGTCAGTCCGCTCTGCGTTTTGCCCGTCTCCGTGAGGAAAAGCGTCACAACTATGTTCGCAAGGTGGCCGAATTGGCCGTTCAGAACTTCATCACCAACGACAAAGCCAACGTGGCCGGTATTGTTCTCGCCGGTTCCGCCGATTTCAAGAACGACCTGAACGCCTCCGACATGTTCGATAACCGTCTCCAGACCAAGGTCATCAAGGTTGTCGACGTCTCCTACGGTGGCGAAAACGGCTTCAACCAGGCCATTGAGCTGTCCTCCGAGACACTGGGAAATGTCAAGTTCATCCAGGAGAAGAAGCTCATTGGCAAGTACTTTGAAGAAATCAGTCAGGACACCGGCAAGGTGTGCTACGGTATTGATGACACCCTCAAGGCGCTGGAGCTTGGCGCCGTCGAGACCCTCATTGTCTTTGAGAACCTCGAGATCACTCGTTGGGTGTTGAAGGACAGCAACGGCGACGAGAGCATTTTGCACTTCTCCAAGCTGCAGGAACAGGCCAACAAGGACAAGTTCCTGGATTCTTCTACCGGCCAGGACAAGGACATTGTATCACAGGAGTCCTTCCTGGAGTGGATCGCGGAGCATTACAAGGATTTTGGCGCTGCTCTCGAGTTTGTGTCGGATCGTTCGACCGAAGGCAACCAGTTTGTCAAGGGATTTGGTGGCATCGGCGGCATTCTCCGCTACAAGGTGAACTTTGAGCAGTTGGCTGACGTCAGTGACGATGACGAATACTACGACGATTGACCTGTGGATCCCCTCGTCTCCAACGAGGGCTCCGCTCAAGTTCAACCGTCTGCACAAAACGAGGATGACACGCGCTCTGATGGCGACGCGCCGAGATGGACCAATGCCGCGCCGCTGTCGTTTGCTCAGAAGCGTTTGATGCGGAATGCCGAGTCTGGTTCTGCGAAACAAGGCCACCAGGCATTGCGACCCAGTCCGCTTCGTTCAATGATGACGGCTACTTGAGCTCATGGACTGGAATTGATCGGAGGTAAGATGGCCATGCACATTATCCCAGTCCAGTTCCAGTGCGTCGTAAATAAATCCTTGTCCTGTCGTCTCCTGACCATTTCTCGTGCGGGCGAAATAGGTGAAAATTCCAAAGCAAAAGCTCGCGGAAGGGGTTGTTGAATGGATGGAGAAGTTCAAAGTTCTTTTAGCAAATGGCTGGAGGTTCCTCTACGCTGGGCGACGGACAAAACTCATCCTGGTCTTGCGCGTGGGCCCAGGGGAGGGGGCAAAGGTCGTCCGTCCTGTGTACATACAAAAAATGTCGTCAATCGTTACATGCTCCTGGTTCCTAGCCTGAACTTTCAGTTGGCAGACTGCGTCCGGGAGAGTAGCTGCCTGACAGAGAGGGCTTTAAGCTTCAAGAATAGGAAACTCGCCATTCATTTGCTTGGCAGCTACAACGTGATGTTCACATCCCAACCCAGCCACAAGGGGCCTTTGGACGTTGGTTTCGACGTTGCACCAGAGTTGTACCAAGCACGCCATGCGGAGCCGCCAGTCGTATGTACGTACCTAATGTACATACTGCCCAAGTACCTAGGTACCTACTTACCTACTTCCTTAAGTACCTACTTTCTGGTTAGGTACCTATCTGCCCAGGAAAGTAGGGAGGTACAATCTAGGGCAGGCTAGCTCGATTCCAGACACCCGTGCGTGACACCGGCCCGCAGCTCATTTCTCTTTTGATGCCGAGGAGGCTGCCAATGAGCCGTCGCAGAAAATATGGGGATGCGAAGCGTTAGCCTTCTCGAGATGAAAAGAGATGTGGGGATCCATCTGCAGCTGCACGTCACCCGGGTCATACTGTGGGGCGTCTCGTTGTCCCTACGTCCTTTGCTTGAAGCTGGTTGATGCTGGCTTCGACGAGCCAAGCCGTCTTGCATGAACGAAACCGCCATCCGCATCCAGGCCTGGTGGATTGGCTCCTACGTGCGCTGGCCTTTCAAGATAACCGTGCAGCCGCCGGTCGCATCTTGTACGAGCGAAAAAACAAAGAGGAAAAAAGAGAAGAAAAAAAAAGGGGGGAGGGGTTCTCCAGAAAACTCCAGATCACAGGAATCCGTGCTGCCGCAGAGGCAACCCCTTTTTGAATCCCGAGCTGGCCGACCGCCATGCCCTCGACCACGGCAACCGCGTCGGGAGGACCTCCTCGGCACAATGACCGCGGCGTACCCGTTGGCCTCAACGAGGCGGCGCTCGATTCACCGACCTTCCGTGCGGCAGCTGCCCACTTCATCGATCAGATCGAGGCTGTAGAGAGGTGGCTCAGCGGCTATGTGAGCTCAACCTCCAAATTTGCCCACGAGATCCAGGGGCTCGAAGACACCATCAACAGCTATCTCACCAAAACGATGCCATCCGCCGTCGACGGTCTGATCGAGAGCGACTACACCCTGCTTGCCCTGAAACGAGTGGGCGACGGGCAGCGCGAATGCTGGATGCAGATCCTGAGCAGTGCCAAGAGGATGGACACCACCGTCGTCGAGCCGGTGCGGAACTTCCTGAGCGGCGACATGCGCAGCTTCAAGGACATACGGAGGAATCTGGAGCAGACGCAGCGCGCGTACGACTCGACCATTGCACGGTACGTTGGCCAGTCGAAAACCAAGGAGCCGTCCGCTCTGCGCGAGGACGCCTTCTCCGTTTACGAGAATCGCAAGGCCTACCTGCAAGCTTCGATGGACTGCTGCGAGTTCGCACCCCAACTGCGGTTCGCGATAGAAAGGCTCCTCGTCAGGGTTTGTGGCGACGTATGGAAGGATTTGCTGCGGTCGCGGGATGCCATATCCAACGCGACGAGATGGACTCGGGAGATGAACCGCGTTCGTGGATGGGCCACGGAACTGGAAGCGTCCGAGGGCATCTTCAAGACGGAGCTCCAGTCCGCCAGGCGAGCTCTGAGCGAGAGCACTCTCGAGGGCTTCAAGCCATCCCGCGAGCTGGAAGATTACAGTGCGTCTACCGTACCTTTCTTAGGATCCCGGGGACCACTCAACCTGCGCCCCAAAGGGGACAGCTCCGTCATGTCCGAGAAGCAGGGATGGCTGTTCCTGAGAGTCATTTCCGGCAAGCCAGTCAGGTACACCTGGGTACGGAGGTGGTATTACTGCCGCGATGGTGTTTTTGGCTGGCTTGTGCCGGGGCCTCAGGGTGTTCTGCAGGGAGACGAGATCGGTGTACTGCTTTGCAACACAAAGCCTGCCGTGGGCGAGGAGCGACGCTTCTGTTTCGAAGTCAAGACGAAGAACCAGACCATGATGCTGCAGGCAGAGTATCAGAGGGAACTCATTGAGTGGCTCGAGGTCTTTGAGGTGACCAAGAAGAAGGCATTTGAAACAGGCATGGGCAATGCCAACAACAGCAGAAACTCCACCACAAGTGGCCACGATGCGGCCTATTCGATAAACCCGCCGAGCGCGCCGGAATTCTCGGCCAGACCCATCGACCATTCGGCCGCAACGACGTCGGCCAACGCCGATGATGCCGCACCGGGCTTCGAGCGGAGCGCGGCGCTTTACCTCCCCCTGCAAGACACGGCGAAGCATAGCATGGACGTCAATGTCGGGGCAGCAGCAGCGGGACGTCGCTCGTTCAGCGCGCTGGGAAAAGACCTCTCCCGGGAAGATGACGAGAGTAGGAGGGACCATGCGACGAGAATCATCCAAAAGCTTGATCTTCACAGAAAGAGCGCTGCGCCTTCCGGGATCGCCGACACCGGCCCGACCGGTTCGGGCTTGCCAACTCCTGGCATTGGTGGCCTGATGTCTTCAAGCCAAAACCTACTGCCTGCTGGAGCCATGAGCCCTGCTGGCGTCTCGAAGCAATCTGCCAGCCTCCTCCCCACGCTGGACACTCGGCAAGCTTCGCTTGCTCCGTCGTCGTTGGCCCAGCCTCCTGCGACGACCGGGCTGAGCCGCTCGGCCGTCCTACTCATGGCTGAGAGGCGCTCGGTCCCGGGGAGAAACAAGCTACCCACGTCAATTCTCGCAAATTATTGGGGAAGCAATCTATGGACCAAGATTGATACTCCAGAACAACCCATGCTACCGAGGCGCGACGACGACGACCCGATCGGCATCGTCGTACCACGGAGCTCGGACACGAGTCTTTCGGCGGCCGGGTCGGATACACCGGTGGACGGCTCCGTACCTCCTAATTACCCCCCGGAGTTGAGAGCCCAGAATGCGCAGTTCCGTCTCCTGTTCCCGAACGCCCCGCCCGGCGAGAGCCCGGTCCTCGTGTTTTGTGCGGCGTGGTCTAGCTCCAAGGCACGAGACTCGACCAAAGGAGCGCTTGCCGGCGAGGGCAGGATCTACGTCACGCCGGACAACATGTACTTTTACAGCCAACAGATGGGCCTGGTGACTGCGTACGGCATAAGCCTGGACACCATCACCGAACTCACGACGGCGGCGGGCAGAGAATGCGATGTGATTTCCCTGCAACTCGACCAAGACGCGAACAGGACGGGATACGCACAGATCACGGTCAAGGTGTTTCTCGACGACCTGCATCTTCTGCACACGCGTCTGAATCTTCTGATTGACAACTTGCAGGCCGAAGAGCCAATGGACGCGCAGGATCTCATCGCGGCGTTGATCAATGTGGAAAAGGAAGACTTTGACAGGCCGAGTGCCGGCGCCGAGAGCTGGGAAGAGGGCTCGGCGGCGAACACGGCGGGAGTCGATGAGGGCACGCCGTCCGGCCGACGGGCACGGCGCAGTCAACACGACTTCGACAGGTCACGTCGGCGGATGGCAGGAAAGCTGCACCTTCCCTCCCGCCCCGTCCTCTACGAACCGGAGGGCATGACCAAGATGGCGGCGGAGCGACACTTTGAGACGAGCGCCAAGGCTTGTTTCCACGTCATTTTTGGCGACAAGAGTTTTGTGTTCCCCAAGCTGTATTTCGAGCACCGGGCGCAGCAGATTGCCCAAGGCCCGTGGGTGCTCGTGGACCAAGGACAGATGCGTCGCGACTTTCAGTTCAAGGTGGACTACGTAGACATGCTGGGCCGCAAAAAGTCTGCCGACGTCAAGGACTACCAGACCATTGACGTGTACAGCGACCACGCCACGTACGTGGTGACGCATATCAGGACGGCGTGGCACCTGCCCCATTCGCGGAGCTTCAAGCTGGTCACCAAGATTGTCATTACGCACGTGGCCAAGTCCAAGTGTAAGCTCGCGGCCTACGTCAAGATTGACTGGACCAAGACGCCGGCACTGTCCAAGAACCTGATTGAACGGCAGGCGCTCCACGACGCGGTCGCGGACGCCGAGGAGATGGCGGAGCTGGCGACGGACCAAGTGCGTAAGCTGGGCCATCGCAGCCGCACAAAGAGGGCGATCCAGGTCTACGGCCACGTCGGCCAGCAGACGCAGGTCGTCGTCTTCTCCCCGGCCGCGGCGGAATCGAGCAAGAAGCAGGCCATCAAGCCACGATCGCTGACGGCCCTGCAGTTCGAGACGCTCAGGTCGCTGGGCGAAAGCGCCGTGTCGTCGCTCATCATGTGGGCGTTCGCGGGTTTGCAGAAGCTCTACGGCATCATCACCGCCCAGCGCGTCATTGTGCTGCTCCTCGTCGCGAGCGCATTGACGAACCTGTTGCTGACGTCGACGGAATCGTCGACGTGGTGGAAGGAGCGCAGAGCGGCCAAGTTTATGAAGCGAGTCGGGGTGACGCCGAACCCGATGATGAGCAGGGCCATCTACATTGCGGATCTGGACCAGGCCACGGGCGCCACGGGCGCCAACGGCGGGCTCGACGCCGCCTTCCCGACCAACAGCACCTGCTTCCGCACGTACAAGGCCGCCCTGCTGGACACGACAGGGATGGACGCGGCATGGGACGAGGCCGGGGCGACGCTCTCGTCGCCGTCGAGCCGCGCCGCGGCCCGGAGGCTCCGCCGCACAAGACAGCGTCTGGGCGCCTACCGGCACGATCTGGTGGTGGCCCTGCGCGTGGTCAACAACGTTGAGCGGGAAATGCTGCAGTCGGAGTGGGAGAACTGGCTGGGGAACGAAAAGTTCCTGTGCGATGCGCTCGCGGCGATGCTGCAGGACGGACAGGAGGACCAGACGTCCAAGCGCGGGTCGTCGGCGCAAAAGGTCGTCGGGTCGTTGTTGACAGAGGGCAAGAGGGACGCGTTGGAGGACTGGAGAGACGGCTACTGTGGTAGCTGCGAGCGGGACTTGGAGGCCGTGATCAAGGCGCGGACCGTTGGGGGGGGGGGGTTTAAGGGAGAGGAGGGATGAGCCGTAATGGAATAGCAGAGCTCCTAGCAGAGCTCACAGGTTCTGGCCAAGGTTCTGGTCAAGGTTCTGGTTATATATTGCATAAGCGACGTATACTCTTTGGATCCTTTCCGAAGAGCAAAGAGCAGAGAGCAAAGAGCAAAGAGCACAGCCATGTTTTTCGGAATGCCGCGGAAAAACACCTGGGCCAGGGTCCGGGGTCGAGGTCCGGAATCTGGGAGCTGAGGGTGACACTTGCCATGACGTCACATGCTCGGTCGCGGACTCGGAGCTGCGGCCCCCACGTCACGTCACGTCGCCGCGCCTTCCGAGTTGACCAGCAACAAGTCCCGTCAGGAGTCGAGGCTCGGCCGTCTGCTCGGGCTTCGCCACCTCGTGCTTCTCGGCGCGTCTTCTCCCGTCACGCTTTATATTTGGCCCATTGCTGGAAAGAGATTGCTCGTCCAAGAAACCCCTCAGGCATGTTGCACCATGGGGAGCCATCATGAGCCGCTCCGGGCCCTCGCGCCTCTTGACTGGGACGACGTCCCGCAGCACGACCTCGGAACCTTTATCAACGACTGCTTCGGCCAGGCGCAGATTGCCATTGACTCGGTCCCTTCTGCCGCTGCGTCTGTGTCTGCGTCTGCGTCTGCGTCTGTGTCTGCGTCTGCGGCGACGGCGCCCGCTGCTACCGGTCGAGCTCGAGCCAAGACGGACTCGGCCGTCCTCTACAACCAGGTCTCGGCGTCCTCGCCCCGACACGACGCCGACCCCGACGACCCCGCCCCCGGCGAACTGTCGGCGCGGCTGCGCAAGGAATGGAAGGAAGTCAAGACCAACCCAAGGGATAACCCTCTCGGCATCCACGTGTACAAGCTAGCCGGCAAGGATGGCAAGGGTTCGTGGTTCGCCAGGCGGAGTGTCCACGTTGGACTGTCTTTTGAGCAGTGGAAGACGGGGCTGCAGAGGGAGTTTGAGGAATCCATCAAGGTCCAAGGCGCGCCTGGGAGCGGCAACATCCGGGGCATTGGCGCCGATAGGAACGTTGAGCATCGCGACGTGGAGGATGCTGGTCACCTCGATGGTACGTCGGTCGGCTGTGTGCGCCTCGCATGTCCCCGCCTCCTCTCCTCACGATGATGCCTTGCGCTAATTTTCTTCTTCTTCTTCTTTATCTTTCTTTCTTTTTTTTTTTTTTTCCGTGTCACAGTCTTTCAACTCTCGGCCCAGTTTCCCGGCCCCACGGCGCCGCGAGACTTTATTACTCTCCTGCTCACGTCGGATTTCTCGCATCAGACCAAGACGAAAAAACAAACCCATGGACACCTTCTGCGGGAATACATGATTGTGTCCAAGCCTTGCATTCATCCGGATTGCCCTCCCCGCCAGGGCATCATTCGAGGGCAGTATGAATCCGTGGAAATTATTCGTGAAGTCCCACTGGAAGCCGACGCCGACGCCGACGCCGACGCCGAAGCTCCCAACAAGAAGAGGTCGTTATCATCGGCAGACCTGTGGTCTGGCGACAATCGCAAGTCCACCGCCATCCATCGAGCTGGACACGAACACGACGCCGATGAGGTGCCCAAAGCTATAGAATGGGTCATGATTACCAGAAGCGATCCTGGCGGCAGCGTCCCTCGGTTCCTGATCGAGAAAGGAACCCCGCCTGGCATCATCGGTGATGCAGGAAAGTTCCTGGACTGGGTCACGGCCATCTCCGCACAACATGGCACCGCGCAGACAAGCCAAGTCAACGACGATGACAATATCACCGACCAAGGTGGCCGTGAACCACCAGAGCTGAACAACACGGCTCAGAACCACAGTTCAACAACGTCGAACATGACGCCGACCAGAGATACGCAACCGCCAACCCAAAGCGGGAGTGCGGACCACAACGAATGCGCGCCCAGCAGCACGGGCTTATACGGTATCATCACCGGGGCCTTTGGCGTGGCCGGCGCCATGGCCAGCGGGCTTCGCTCACAGCTTGGCATCCCTTCGAGCGCTCCGGGCAGCCGAGATGGCCTGACCGACGGCTATGTCGTTCCGGAAGAGGAACAAGACGGAGATGGAGGCGCAGGTGCGGGCGCAGACAGCACAAGCGACACGTCGTCCATCTGCAGCTTTGCTTCGGCCCTGGAAAATTCCATCACGGGAGACAACGTCGCGGTGGGAAGCCTCAGCACCTACTCGGACGAATCCAGACAAAAACAACAACGACTCCATCCCCGCGACAAGGACCTGCGGAAGCTCCTGGAGCGCCGTCAAAAACTCGACCGCAACTACGCCCAGTTCCTCGAGCGCATGCAGTCCAAACGCCAGGGCGCCAAGCAGAAGGACGCCGCCTCGCTGGCGAAGCTCCGCGAGAAGCACGACAGGGAGGCGGCCAAGCAGGAAGCCAAGTACCAGCGGGAGATGCGCAAGCTGGAAGAGAAGCGCACGTACGAGGAGCGCAAGGCCGAGGCCCGTCGGAGGAAAGCCGCAGAGAGGCAGGAAAAGTCGAGCCTGACGCTGGCGTTGGAGCAGGCAAGGGCCGACAGGGACGTGGCCGTCAAGGAGATGGAGCTGCTGCGCGTCCAGGTCGGGGAGTTGCAGGCCCAGAACACGATGCTTGTGGCGAAGCTGGGCCGCCTGGGCGCCTTGAACAGGAAGGAATCGACGTCATCCAAGGAGACTTTTACAAGATCAAGGGCGTGACGTTTTTGTTTTGTCTTTTCCCCCCCTTTCCCTCTCCGGTGCGAGGCATTGGATGACGGACTTTGTGTGCCGCGGCCGCAACACATGGCGCGAGATGAGATTGGAAACACGAGCACGTACCGGGGAACTTTTGGCAACGCGGGAGCATAGATGGGATACACGACCTGCGGACTTGTGCGTCAAGACGATGAAGACTGCGCAGGAGAATCGGCACGGTGGACATGATTCTGTGTGGGCAGCGTGGTGGATTGGATGTACATATGTGGTTGGGTATCCGGGGTCTGAAGAATGATGCGAGAGGAAGTCAATCTATTTGTACGCCAACTTTGTCTACGAGGTTTGTGTCTTTTCTTATCTCTCACTTCTTTTTTTTTTGGAACCTGTTTATGAGGAGGAGAGCTCTATGGGAAGCTGGAAGCTGCGACAGTGGAGTATGTAGAGTGGGAAACTATTGCGGTTTTAAGAATTGAAAAAATCTAGATATTTGTTTTTGCAGTCTTTTCTTCTTTTTCTTCTTTTTCTTCTTTTCTCTTACTATTCAGGGTCCTTAAAAACATTTGAAAAATAAAGTCTAGATTTATGCGCATTCTACCTTGTCTAGCCAAGTCTTCTTATTTCTTATCTTTTACTACTCGGGGTCCCGAAGAATACAGAAAAAGAAATTCTAGACTTTTACGCCTTCTACTCTGTCTACCCGAGTACACCCCCCTCATTACTTACTTCTCTCCCCCTCTTTCTTCTAAAAAGAAACCAATCACACGGCCCATGGCTCCGTCAGAAGCCGCGACACGCGCCCATCCGGTCTTGTCAGCGCATCTCTCGCCACGGAAAGGGCCCGTTCCACGTCGGGACGGTCGTCCGCGGAGCTCGTGCTTAGGGCTGCCGAGACGCGCACGAGGCGGGTGCATATCGCGAAGACGGCGGGGTCGGATGCCCAGCCCAGAGGTCCGTCCTCGGTGTCGGCGGCGAGCGTCGCGAGGTGGACGAGGCCGTCGTGCACCCAGCCCGCGAGCCTGTCCGTCAGGGCGCGGTCGTGGAGGCGGCAAAAGGCGTCCACCCAGCGGGTCGTCTCGCGCACCTCGTCGACGAACAGGTTCTGCTCCTCTACTGCGAAGAGGGAGTCGTCGAAGCGCATGACCCTGTCGAGCTGTGTCTTGGCCGGTTCCCAGGCCGGGGGGCTGCGGTCCGGGCTGGGCCACGTGCCGCGGTGGCCGACGAGACGGTCTGCGACGATGCTCCTGAACAGCGGGGATTGGCCAAAGTGCCCGGTGAGGAAGTGCAGAAGACGGCTGGCTGCTTCGAGGGGCACGAGGGCGTGGCTGAGGAGGAGCATTTGGGTCGCCCCGGCGGCCACGTCGCGGACTTGGTCGTCGTCGTCGTTGAGGGCGTCGTAGAGGGCGAGGAGGGCTGGGAGATGGTGCTCTTGCGGGAGGAGGGGCGACTGCGCGGCGAAGAAGGAGCGGAGCGATAAGGAGGCTGCGAGGCGGGTATCAAAGGTCTGAGGACGGAGCGAGAGGAGTTAGCAGACATGGATTGGGTACGAGGGGGAAAAGAGGATGTGGGCGGACAAAACATCGGCAGGGGGGGTTGCGTACCTTGTCGTCGAGGGTTGCGTCGGCCATAATGACGCCCCATGCATGGAGATCGATCGGGGTGCGACGACAGTCGGTGCTGATGGATGCCGCGGCGATGCAGCCGCTCACTCTGATGACGGCATGAGAAAGCGCCGGGTTCATCGTGCGGGACGGGAGACGCGTCCAGAGTCGAACGAGGGCTTGTTGGAGGACGTCGTCGTCATTGTCGACGGCTCTTCGGGCAAGGAGTTCGTCCATGACGTCCGTCAGGTTTTCGATGGCCAGCACCTGAGCCGCAGAATAGGTCGTCTCCAGACAGGTATCAATGTAGAGTATGCAGAGGGGCGGAAGCATATCTGCGTTGCATGTCTTCGGATTGTAGATTTTCGATGAGGTCTCGAGAGCCGCTACCAGTCCGTCTAGACCAATGTCTCGGCTGCGGAGGAGTGAGCGGAGCTGGACCAGAGGATCGCTGGCCCCTGAGAGAACATATACGTCGTGAACCGCCTTTTGCATCTTGAAAAGTGCAGAGTCGATGTGCTTTGGCGTAGCTGCGGGAAAGGAGGACAGTGGTAGCTTGTTCGTTGTCTGGATGGCCCATGTGACGTTGATGACCTCTAGATATGCGGCGATAATGTCCGGGCAGTGGGAGAAGGAATCGTCCATCTTCATTCGGGACAAGAAAGACTCGAGTTGGCCAAGATCGCCTGGATAAAAGTCAGACCTTGGGCGTAAAAGTGTGTAGGTTTGGGTTTGCGCATGGACAGACAGAACTTACCGATGAACTCGTCGTGGGCGACTTCGTTGAGCCGCTCGATGACAAACTTCAGCGTTAGCAGAGTGCCATGGATATGGTTCTGCTTATTCTTTGAACGGTCGGCCATGGCGGTGTCAAAGGTCTGTCTGAGGACCTCGAGCCATCTTTTGTGCAGAAGGCATGAGCAGAGTGTTCGGGCCGCCATGTCACGAACGTGCCACACAGGGCTCGACAGATAGACCGCCACATCGACTTGGATTTCGTCTCGGAGCAGATCGGGAGGACCGGCGCGGCGAACGATGTCCAAGGCCGGGAAGACGGACTCAGCGGCCGCGGAGCCGGCGCTCGCCGAGGCAGGTTGGTTGAGGATCGAGTGCCCGGACTGAAGCAGATTCTTAAGCACGGCGGGAAGGTTCGGGTAGCGATGGTAGTGAATGCGGTTCGCTCGGCCGTCCCATCCGGCTTCGATTGTAGTTTTGCTCTCGTGTGTGCCGAACAAGTTGTCGATCAGACTGCGCAGGAAAATAAGACCGCAGTTGCGAATAGCCCACACCTCCGATCGAAGTCCTCTAGCTGCGAGTTCTAGGCACGGAGGCAAATACGACTCGGATTTGTTCCCCAGAGATGTGAGCAGCGAGTTCTTGAAGATGTCTTTGAGGCAATTGTAAGCATGGACCTGGGGAAGATTCGATCCATCCGTCTCGGAAACTCTCGCTTCCTTGGACGCAATGGTCATGAGGGTGTCCATGACTTGGTCAAATGTCGGAGATGCGCCGTTGGCTGCGAGGATTCCCGTGATCATGGACGGTATGCCTGCAGATCGCCGAGTCGTGGACGCCTGAGAATAGATGGCCTTCATGGTACCGTCATACCAGACCTGCAATAAGGGCATCTCCATCTCTTCCAATTCTAAGTGCTTTGTCTGTTGACAGCACGTGGCAAACGTGGCCGATACAGTGGTGAATGCACCCCTGTGACGCAGGCTGGCGAGCTGAGTAAAGGTCAAGTTGCCAATCCTCTCAAACACTTCTTTTGAGGGTATTATGCGTCCCTCTCTGCCTCGATTGGCAATGGTGAGGATCATGGTTCGCATGAGGTTGCTATACGAGATGAGCGAATGTAAGCAAAGGGGAAAATTCCGAGAAGAAGTGCATGAACAAAGTTGTGAGGAGACAGAAACACAAATGAAGCATACCTTGACTCGTGTACAGCACGGAAACTGTAGCTCAAAAGATCCTTGGTGTCGAGCCCGTCCACTTCTTCCAGCTCTTGTGGCAAATGTCCCTCAGGCGAATCATCACACAGGATGTCTCGCACTGCTCTCCACGCCCGTTCGCAACACGAAACAATGTCCAGCTGCAGTCTTCTGGCGTCGTCTGCTTCTGATGGTGATAGCTGGATCTCCGACACCACTTGCCACGTGTGGCAAAGAGAGGCAAAGTCTCCATGCAAAGGCGAATCGACGACCGCCCGGCCAAGATCCTGCTCCGCCATGGAAGTCTTGAGGCTGAGCTGTTCGACCATATGGGACAGCATTCGGAGCCTTTCTTCTCCTGACTCGAGGAACCTGCAGAGGAGCTGCGATGCTTTCGAAGCACCGTCAGAGTGATCGGCGCGTGCTGTTCGACGGGCAAGCTCGTTAGCGCGCCGTGAGAGATCTCTAATTTCATGGAGCGGCGTGCCAGTTATTTCTGATCCTGTCAAATTCAACCGACGATATCTTCCATCCGCGTAACATTTCGCCAGAGATGTTGCAGCCATATCCCTTACATCCTCAAAAGGGTCCATGACGAGATCGAACAACGCGCGAGCCCACCGGCTGTCGAGCCGGTCAAAGAACAGTTCCTGATCGTCAACAGTTTCCCAAGTTTTAGAACCGTCTCCTTCCATGCGAATGATATACATCAAGGCCTTGAGGCCCGCAATGTGTCGCTGATACGAAGCTGTCGGGACCAGCTCGTGGCACAGAAACGCAATGTACCAGTGCAAGAACTGGACATGGTAGTCCAAGCAATAAGTCAGTTGTAGTTCGGGCAAAGAAATCAAGTTGGATCGATAGAGTATCGGCTCTGAGACAATACTTCCATGTGCTGGAACAGGATCACGAGCGTTTGCCTTTTGCGCTTTAGCGCGTGAACGGGGTATACTGCGCTTCAATACGTGAATAGCTCCGCGAACTCTCTTAAACATGTCTCTCGCCTTTGCTGAGACATCAACTCTGAACTTGGCATCCGGGTCAGCAAAGAATGTACTCAAATGCTTCTTGAGCAACTCGAATGCCTTAGGGGAGTAGGGTCGAGTAGTAGACGGAGACGTCACAAGCAAGGACAGTGCTAGAGAGCGCACGTCATGAGAGGGATGTGAAAGAACGCTCTCAAGCACATTTTCTTGCAAGGTTATGGATGAAGTATCGCTTGCATCATCATTGTCCCCGCCGATAGCTGCGCCAAGAAATAAACATGAGCTGTTAGCAGGTCAAACTCTAGCTCCTGAAGAAAAAAAAGCCCCTCCTCGATGTACCGCAGTGATTTTTCTCACCTGGCTCCTCAACCAAACCAATTCTCTTGCCAGTTTCAAGCGCCGCCAACTGCAGCAAGGCTGGGATGTCCATGTTCACGTCAGCCGACCCAGATACCGCTCGATCTTGACTTATATGACGCAGAAATCTCAAAGCCTCGGATCTATCAGCCTTGAAAAGCGGCAAAAAGATGTAATTCTTGATCGACTCGAGAAGAGCAGGTTCCTCGGTCAAAAAGTCAAGAAGCCATTGATGCCACACCTCAATGCTGAGGATCGAATCTCCTGACTCATCCTGTCTCCAGAACCGGTAAATCGTGACGGCCAGTCGTCCAGCGGTGGGACAAACGAAATGAAGCTTCATCCAGTGGAACAGTTCTGACATGAAGTTCCTCCATACCTCAACGGCACCACTGCCGCGTAAATCTTCTCGAAAGTGCATGTATGTCGAGTTGATATCGCGAAGCGTGACCACCCCCTTGGAAAGAAGATGATCCACGGTCTTGATGGCGGACTTGGCGACCGGCTTGGTCGAGCGTCCAATGATTATCGACACCAGTGTCTCGAGGATGCTTTGCTTGAGCCTCGAAGCCTCCTCGCGGTCTGGGTTCTTAAGAATAGACTGCGCGACAACATCCAGCACCAATTTCATGGAACGATGATTGTCTGATTCATTCCATTCGATATAAAAATTGAACAGCTTCGACGTGACGTCTTCTGAGAACGCCCATTGTCTCAAATTCTCCGAGTTGGATGCGGAAGCCTGGTCTGCCAGACCGCAGAGTCTTACACATGCCTGACCAGAAACTGATTTTGGCTGAGACGCATCTCTCAGGAGACGCTCAAAGAGGGTGTTGGCATGGCTTTGAGTTTGTCGTCAGCAACTAGCTTTCAGTGTAAACCAATTGGGCTTCACTCACTCCCTTGCCACTCCTGCATCTTCATTTTCGAGCCATTTTATCAGCTCAATCGGGTTGGCCAACAAGTCGATAGCCTCTGCGGGAGGCTCAGCTGTCATCGTTTCTGACAAAGACACTGGAGAGAGGGGAAGTTTAAGAAGGAACAGCAAGGGGAAAAAAGAAAAATAAGAATTAGACTGTGTCGAAAATTACATACATTTCACAACCACATACAAGTCTTTTTCATCCAGTCTGACGGCTCAGGGCATAACTGGGCATTTGTCTTGTCTTCTTGCTCTTCTCATTCCTCTTCTGTCTTTCTTTCTTTCTTTTTTTTTTGCGTATGAGATTAGCACCCGCAACCGCAACCATGCACCGCACGCCTATCCCAACTAGCGCCTACAAATTCCAACCACCAAGGCGTGCCACGTGATACGGCACGTGAGAGAAATTTGCCCTGCACCCACGCCCCACCACAATCACCAAAAAATCCCCAAACCCACTTTTGGTATTCGAAAACTCTCCCCTCTCAACAAGCCACGTCCCGATCACCATTAGATAACCTGAAATCTATTGGGAGACTGCCAAAATGTCGAAGATTACAGTCGGTTAGTACCACCTCGTCATTGCGGCGGCTCAGGCCACGGCTACGGCCACGATCGACGTGCACGCCGCCTACATAACCTTCGATGCTGATTCTCAATCCTCCCCCCCTGCAGCCAATGTCCGGACGCAAGTCGCCGAGCTCTTGGAGTACTCCAACGAGACCAAGAAGCGCAACTTCCTCGAGACCGTCGAGCTCCAGATCGGCCTGAAGAACTATGACCCTCAGCGTGACAAGCGTTTCTCCGGCACCATCAAGCTGCCTTCCATCCCGCGCCCCAACATGGCCATCTGCATCTTGGGTGACCAGCACGATTTGGACCGTGCCAAGCACGGCGGTGTCGACGCCATGTCGGCCGATGATCTGAAGAAGCTGAACAAGAACAAGAAGCTCATCAAGAAGCTGGCCCGCAAGTACGATGCTTTCGTCGCTTCCGAAGCTCTCATCAAGCAGATTCCTCGTCTTTTGGGTCCTGGTCTGTCCAAGGGTATGTCGTGCTTTTTTTTCTTGGTCAAATCCTTGGTTCCAAAGGGTAAAAGATTCACTCAGACTGATGCTTTTTCACAGCCGGCAAGTTCCCTACCCCCGTTTCTCACGCCGATGATCTTACCGGCAAGATCAACGAGGTCAAGTCCACCATCAAGTTCCAGTTGAAGAAGGTTCTCTGCATGGGTGTCGCCGTCGGAAACGTCGGTATGGAGCAAGAGCAACTGATTGGCAACATCATGTTGGCCATCAACTACCTTGTCTCCCTTCTGAAGAAGGGCTGGCAAAACGTTGGCAGCTTGACCATCAAGGCCTCCATGTCTCCTCCCAAGCGTCTGTATTAAGCAATGTTGGGGCCGAAGGGTTTGCTGCTTTGCGCTTGGGGTTCCCAGTCAGATGTACTAGAGGATAATAGCTTCGACTAGGACTTCAAATTCAAATCAACTACCTTGTGAATGGAGAATACATGGCTGTGCCTATTTTTTTTTGGAGCCCTTCGTGATATTGGTCAACAGCTTTTGCGTCGCGCATGGTCTCCTTGCACGACTTGTAGTCTATAGCGTTGAGAGACACCTGTATGAAACCAAGATTCATTCAAATAATACAGTCCATATATTTCATTTTTATATAGCGGCGCCAGGATTTGCACCCATCTTCCTCGCGCTTTTCTACAATGAGTCCTCGGCCGAGCCAAGGCAGCTCTTGGTTACACGCCAGGCGACCAAACCACGCCGGCCAATTACTCTAGACAGGGTGTTCCATACGCCGTCGTCGCCAAAATCAAGGTCATCCAAGTTCAAGTGCCTCCTGTAACGCCAGACTTCCCGGAATCGCAAGCCTTGTAGTCCCTTGTTTGGCAGGTATGGGTCCAAGAACGTCGCCGACGCGGGTGCGACTAAATACGTCCCGTTCTTCTCCTTCAAATACTCCTGACTCCGACGATCCGCTGGCGTGTCGCACGTGGCAAGGTCGGTGAGTTGTTGCAACAAGACAGTACCCTCCAGGCCCATAACGTCTCTAGTCTGCAAGACTTCGTTTTTGCCATTGAGAAGCCAAATAGGGGGCGTGTACGTCTTCCACCAAATGACCCGGGTGGCGTCTGGCTGTTTACTCATGAATGCTTGCCCCGGAACGATACCGCCCTGGTGGTATATACCCATGAGCACTCCAAGAAGGAGGTTGAAAGCAACCCACGCACCGGCCCAAGCGCGCAAAAGAGTTTTGTTCTTGGGCAGTTCCACCGAGGACAAGATCAGAGGAATGGTGGGTAAGAGGAAACGGGCCTCCTGGTGTGGGAACATTGACAAAACGAAAAGGCCCGAGATTGCGGAATATAGCCTCAAAGATAGGTGAGGCTTCGTGAAAAGCAACAAGGTTGCAGGCCCAAGAAGCTGCGGCAGATTTGCTACCAAGTGTTGATACCACGGATGAATGCCATGCTGGGCTAGATTGGCGGTATTCAAGTTATAAAGGAAGAAATTAAGCGGAGTGATGGTCGGTCTCCATATTAAGTCAGCCCATGTAATGGGTGTTGGTGAGTAGAAGGCAGTATCGAGCGCAATAGCTATTATGGTCGTAGCCAAAGCCGTCGTAGCCAGGGCCGCCAAGGACAAGGGTCTGTCAAAGAAAGTTAATACAACGTCTTGCGGACACTCTTCGCACACGGGACCAGTTTGGACCATACTTGCGGAAGAAATGCGGTATTAAGCGAAAGCCAGGAATTAGCAGGAAGGCCGGAAAGGTGATGCGGTTAAATACACCAAAGATTGCGACAATCCCGAGCACTGCTGATGATAAAAGCGACGATTTTTGCTATTTCAGAGACGTGGGTGGTTAGCCAGCATCCCAACTTGAAGCAAGAGGAGAATGCGCGCGGGTTTCTTACCCGTACATCGACGATGCGTTGAATCAAAACCAAACTCCACGCCACAACCAGAGTCTCAATCGAGTTGGAAAAGGTGTGTGTCTGGTATGTCCAAGTCACGTAGGATGAAGCAACTAAAACAACTGCGGTACGGCGATGTCGAGGTGATGGAATCAGCTCGTGAAGAGCCCAATCCTCCAGAACGAAGCTGAGTAAAAACATGAGCACGCGTAGTGTCCAGAACACGGCGATGGGGGAGACCTCGCCGTCATGTCCATTGCCGATCCACAGCCATCGAAGGAGCAGCATGGGAAGCCCGTAGACGGGCCATAATGGGAAGACACTCCGAATCGGATGTTCGCTGGTAAATTCCCAAGTCCGTCTGACGGGATAACGAAATATTTGGCCTTTGAATCAAGAAGGAAGAAGGGAGACAAGAAAAGAAAAGAAAGAAAGAAACGCACTGGTTAGCGATCGCAATCCGACACGGTTTGTTCAACAGGACTGCACCAGAGGCGCGACCGGAGCGCATAGTGATGGCGATGCACCCCTGTCGGCATCAAACCCACAGACGTTCCCAAACAGCCAATACTCGGCGCGTGAGCTGGTGTGAGGAGACGAATGAGGCGTGAGGGACTGGGATGAGGAATACGAAGACGGGAAACGCAGAAGCGCGTTGGGCGAAGCAAAACATACCTGCTATCACTTCAGGGCCTTGAAAATTTTCGTCGGGGTGCAGATAGCTGGGCGAGAGGGCGAACCACAGCCGTATCAGAGCAAGAAGCAGGTAAGTGCGCCGCCACATTGTTCAGCAACGGTCTCTGGCGGCCATTGATGGCACAGCAGGTATGGAGTTGGTAGGCGCTCGATGATGAATGACAGACATGGGAGACGAGAAAGTTGTTTATTATGTCGAGGTGGGCGAGGATGCTTCCAGAGCCGTGGCGTACAAAAAGAAAGCAATGCGGCGGTAATTTGGCTCTCGTCAGGTGCTTTGGAGGCGCAGAATGGGCGAACCGAGCGGACAGCAACAAAACCGCATTCAAGCTGCAGGAATGGATGGATGGATGGATGGTCGCGCAGACAGACGGATGGAGCAGCCAACAAAGGGTCAACCGTGATGAATGAGGTGGCTGCAACGTGGCAGACAAAGGAAGAAAATGAACAGGCAAAGCGCAAAGGAGCAGAATGTCTGGTGGTTGGTGGTTGATGGTTGGTGGTTGGTAAATGAACTAATAAATCAACCAACGCGAGATGGAGACGGAGAGGCCATTTGCGCACAGCTTGTTGGACAAGACGCTCAGCAGCTGGCAGGATTGCAGGCGGCTGGCGGCTGGGGCTGGCGGCTGGCAGCTGGCAGCTGGCATGGGGAACCGCCAAGAAAATTGGTGACGGGCAGGGGCGCAGAAGCAGAAGCAGAAGCAGAAGCAGGAGCAGAAGAATCAGCCTCGACTGACAAAGGCACAAAGGCGCGGGTGACGGACGGAGCTCATGGGGCTGAGAGCCGGCTCGCGGCAACGCCGTGCAGAGCAATGTTGAGAATGGAATGTTCTGCCACAGCCCGCGCGTGCGTCCACAAAGAGGTCTGGTGAAGTCTGGTCTGGCTGCGTGCTGCTCAATTGACCGTGGGCATCTCCCTAAGTACGGTACGATACATGGTACATGGTACATGGTACGACACGTGCAACCAGAAAAAGGTCGCCCAGGCTCAGGCCCCGGCCCCTGGCTCTGGCCCTGGCCCTATGTCTGATCCCTGTTCCTCCAGATGTCCTCCAGATGTCCTCCAAATATCCTCCAAATGTCCTCCAGATGTCCTCCAGATGTCCTCCAGATGTCCTGTTCCTGTTCCTGTTCCTGTCGCTGCGCCGTGCCCGTTGCGGTCCCTCCACGTTGTATTCCTGCGTTCAGGTCAGGTCAGACTGCCTTTCGCCTGGCCGCCGGACAAGCAACAATGGCGGGCGAACCGCCGCCCTTGACGACATGCGAACGCCACTGGTGCCTTGAATGTTGCATTGCGGCGGAGGTCATACGTTGCCATATGAAGCAGGCATTGGCTCGCCTAGTACCTACCTAGGTACCTAGTAGGTATCCCAGTGCACATCAAACATGGCAAGGCTGAAGGAGTCGAGCATCTCGCCAAGCCTGCTGCTGCTCCCAGTCGCTGGCCAAACAAGGGCAGGACCGCCACCCAGCTCGACACGGGGCATTGAAACCACCAGACCAAACCATCATCAGTGCCATAGCAGACCAGCCATACTTTGTGGCGGCGGGACACCAACATGGCAGCCGTTATTTCGGACACGTAAACACGCAGTAGTGAGTATCTTGGGACTAGAGGAGCCTCTGTCTCTCTCTTTTTGTCCGTCTCTCGCTCTATACACATGTATGTATGTACATACAGAGAGATACGCTTCATAAAAGTCCAATATAGAAAATTTATCCGACAAGGGTCGTGGTGAGAATGCATCGCCATCTCACGAACCCCCCAAAGGTCTTTTGGTCTTTTGGTCTTTTGGTCTCGAGCTGTTCATGTGACTGCCCATGAATGACATGAAGAAGCAGAAAAGACAACAGAGTAGTGAATTGGGCGAGGCCGGCCGGCTACCACATGAGTGAACTCGACTTGGCATTTCATGGACCGTGCGGGTTTTCCTGCCGAACGGGCTGTGAACAGCTGATGGCGTATAACGCACAGCGAATAGCGGACAGTGCGAGCAGCTGCCTGCCGTGTCCTTGGACACAATGCGTGGCACAGTGGTCGTAGCTTTCGGCTGGGGCGGTGTCTGCAACTTCGAACCACCCGCATCCCCGTCACGTCCCTTTTTCTTTTCCTTTTCTTTTTCCTACCATGCACAAGCCCAGCTTCCCGTCTCGAGCCACCGTATTTCTCTCTGAACGCCGGCCTTTGTCCTCTGCTATTCTCATTATTTAAGGCAAAGCTCCCCTCACTCTTGTGTGACGCCAGCCACAAGCCACTCGACGCCAGTGAACCTTACGACCGGCTAACCCCGCCTTCTTAGCAGCACCCAACGGCCTGCTTTGCCCTCAACCTCGCTGCTTTTCTCGAACCTAACCTTGTCATCCACGCCCATCTCCTTCTCGAATCCACCCTGCCACGCTATAAAGCGACTGCGCGAAACCTCTCGAGTCATCAAACCACATCTCGCAAATTATCCAGATACCAGTCCAGCAGCCAGTTCAGCAACTCCACCTTCATTCGAACATCATGGCGGAAACAAGCCCAGCCCAGAAGATCTGGTTGGCATCCAACGACAATGCCATCATTGAAGTCGGTAAGTCGACCCTGCCCTTCCTCCAAAAGCGCCTTTGTAAACGACACAAAATTGACCGGACACCAGATCGCGTTGTTATCGAGCGCTCTATGCTCATCAAGAATATGCTTGACGACATCGGCGATGAAATGATTAGCCAGACCAACCCCATTCCCATCCCTAATGTAGGCTTTACTACTTCCTTGTCTACTAGGTCTTGCGGACGGAACTAACACCACAGCAGGTGAACGAGGCTGTCCTTCGCAAGGTCATTGAATGGTGCGACCATCACCGAAACGATCCTCCTCAGCCCCAGGATGACGAGTCTGACGGTCGCCGCCGCACCACCGACATTGAAGAGTGGGACCAAAAATTCATGCAAGTCGACCAAGAGATGCTCTTTGAGATTATTCTCGTACGTATTGCCCTCGCGTGCTGGCACCATCTTTGCTCTACACAAGTACCGGAATATCAACGTGGTAATCTAACACGCTCCTTGGATAGGCGTCCAACTACCTCGACATCAAGCCTCTTCTCGATGTTGGCTGCAAAACTGTGGCCAACATGATCAAGGGAAAGTCGCCCGAAGAAATCCGCAAGACGTTCAACATAACCAACGACTTCACCCCCGAAGAGGAGGAGCAGATTCGTCGAGAGAACGAGTGGGCGGAGGATCGATGATCTTCGCGGATTGTGTTCAAAGGCCCATGCGTCCGGCCATTCACATTTGAAAATACGAAGCTGGATCGGCGGGGGTTTCTCGGCTTGCTTATCAGTGCTATTCGGCGTTAACGGAATCGATTTTTGAGAGGGTTTGATGCATTTTGTCTACTGCATAATAGTTGTAAAAAAATGGTTTTCACCCCAAGAGGTCGGACTGTTATCTACGAAAGTTTTCCTTCTCGCTGCCGTACGTGACGCTGCGTCAGTGATTTCTTTGGACCAATTATTTGAGCCCAGACCTGCCACAAAGATTCATGTGCACCAAAGACGCTTCAACATGAAAACGGGACCACACCCTGCCACATCCTGCCTCGTGGTTGACCTGTTAAGCCGCCACAATATCTTCAAGCTTACGCAACGCATTCCTCTTATGGGTAGTTCCACATTGAATTTTGCCATAGACACGTGGACAAAAGGAGCACAAAAAAAAGGGGGACACAAGGATGCAGTTTCTCAAGTTTCATTCAAGGTATTTATGCCCTCTAGAAGCGGGATACACGTCTTTTGGTTTTTAGACATCCTCTTCCCTAAAGCCGACCATAGCATATCATCAAATCCTGTCCTTTTTGTCCGGTACGAGAGCATTTCTCCTCATGCTGATTTGTTTCTTGAAGAGCGCTCCGAGCAGCGCACGTCATCCCCAATCGTGATTCTTTTTTGGACTCAAACTTAATCCATTCTATCGCTGAAGCCAAGACTATCGAGTAGTAGGTCGTTCTTTCGACAACAATGCGATGTGCGGAGGTGGGAGTTCGGGGGGGCGAGTTGCTTAGATACCGAGGCGGGTCTTTCTCCAGTGTCGTCTCTTAGCGTTGTAGCTGTGTCGGGAAAAAAACGAGATTAGCAACAATATTCATGTGTGAGATGCAACAATAGTCTTGGTTTCATGCTTTCATCCAGGATCTTCCCAAATTATTGGCTCTTGCAAGATTCACGTCCAAGTGCTTGAGATCGAAAACAAGGCACTTGGTAATGATCCAGGAAGAGGAGAGGCAAAATGTGCATACCGGACACTGTTGTTGGTTCGGAGTCTAATCCATTGGGGCACAGGGCGGTTCTGCTTCTGCGCCTTGGCAAGCTTCTGCTTGGTACGGAAAGACTTGTGGCTCTGTAGGTTGGCGCAAAATAAAAGGGGAAAGAGTCAGTTCATCATGATTTTTCTTCTTCTCGCAGTGGCACGTCGGGATGGTTTTTTTTCTTTCGGGGCAGGGAATTTTTCAAACCGTCCACAGCATGGAGAAAATGGCCTAGGACGTGGAAAAGACGAGATGCGTCTCACGACAAAGACCATTTTCCCTCACAGCGTGGGCGACATGTGGTGGACGTATTGCAGCAGGACGGCGTACCGGCATCTTGATTGACGTTGCGTGTCGAGTCGTCTGGTGAAGGTGAAAAACGTAAAGATTGAGACTCGAGAGGATTTTTGACCCGCACAAAGGGCGTAAAACCCTAGCGAGAGGTGGCGAGGCTAGTGTGTGTGCGGAGTGGTGTCTTGTGGCTGATGTGGTGGTAGCCTTGATGCCTGAGGTTTGAGCTGGTGTGGCTTTGCCAAGCAATTCTCCCTCGTTTGAAGGGCGGCTGACTAACATTTGCTCGGAGGGAGTCAAGGACAAGTTCAAGGTGGGCTGTCGGGCAATTTGGCTAGGACTTCGAATCTATTGGCCCACATGCAACCACGACCTCCGCCAATCGCTCTAGAAAGATCGAGGGGCACTCCAGTCAGCGTCAGGTTCCAGAATAGGGGACGGCTCTTGTAAGAATTCCTCGCCCATCTACGTATTCAGCCAATTTTTTTATTTTATTTTTTATTTTATTTTTTTCTGTTTTTTAATTTTTCTCTTTGCTTGACGCCCCGATCATCAGCCCTTTTACCCTGTTCTCCCGGTTTTCTTCCCCGAGTCGTCACGTTTTCCATTCCTTCCCCCGTCGAGCCGAGTCAACCAGGCGACCCACGTGTACACTTCCTGAACTAGGCGCTCACCGACCCTTGGCCGGGAAAGCCTGGGTATTACGATTCATTTTTCGGTTGTCTGAGCCGTTATTATCCGCATACATTTGCACAACAGTCCTCACAATTCGCCATCATGGGTGCTGGAATGTCATGGATTTCAAATCTTTTGTGGGCAAAGAAGGAGATCAGGATATTGATCCTGGGACTTGTACGTGGGGGCGTCTAGATCGAGTCGTCTGCCGGGGGATCTTGGACCTTGTTGCTGATGAGAGTGAATCTGATAGGATAATGCGGGAAAGACGACTCTGCTTTACAGATTAAAGGTGGCTATTGCTGGGAAACCGTGTCACGACTCGGAAGGCTCGAAAGTAAACTGACCTCGATAGATCGGCGAGGTTGTCACCACGATACCAACCATTGGATTTAACGTCGAGTCGGTCACATACAAGAACTTAAACTTCAACGTCTGGGTATGCACCTAGCTGTCCTCGCGTGAGGGCGTTTCGAGAGAAAACGAAAAACATGTCTAACCGACACTCAGGACTTGGGCGGCCAAACGAGCATTCGACCATACTGGCGGTGTTACTACGCAAACACGGCAGCAGTGATATTCGTTGTCGACTCGACGGATATCGAACGATTGCAAACCGCGGCCGAGGAACTGGGGGCGATGCTGAACGAGGAGGAGCTCAAGGACGCGGCTCTGTTAGTCTTTGCCAACAAGCAGGATCAGCCGGGCGCAAAGGGCGCGGGCGAGATCTCGGAAGCTCTGCGCCTGGGTGAGCTGCGCGATCGAAACTGGAGCATCATGGCGTGCTCTGCCGTCGACGGCAGCGGCATCAACGAGGGCATGGACTGGTTGGTGGTTAGTTGGGTGTCCTATCTGCCATGCCATGACGCTGACGTGGGCTTTGGTCCCGCGATTGTGTGTCACAACCTTGACTAACTTTTCTCCGTGTCACAGCAAACCGTCAGCCAAGAGTAGAGTTTCGCATTATGAAGCCTATCTTTGACCATACCTTTTCCCCTTGATTTTTTTTTTTGATTTTTTTTTTCACACCCCTTCACTATTAGCCAATTTTTAATATGTAACAATACAACGACGTGATGACGAAGGGCAAACTCATGGATTCGTCGCATGACAGTAAACAACGGCCTCAGTTGAAGAAACGGTAGCAGTCGACGTCCCCATGGAGACGTGAGGGAAATTCATTCGGTCTCATGCTTCCTTGAGGGACATGGCAAGGAGGTCTGGATGACTTTTGGTCGGGAGACGCTCGCTAGCATGTGGCACCAGGCCATACAAGTTACCAGTACGATATTTTAGTATTAGAGGTTGGATCAACACGGTATTTCTTGTTCCTCTTTCTTTCCTTCTTTTTCCTTTCTTGTGTTTTTCCTTTCTTTTTTTTTTTACTCGGCAGCACGACGTGTATAACCGTGGCGAGTATATAACATCCAACACCTCAAATCAAGTCCCACGCATGCCCGACAGCACGGACAAGGGGCTTCACGATGATATGATGTGAGACATTCGAGGTCGGCGGCGGCCAGAGAACGTCGGCGTCCCGGTGGGAATCATCGAACGTAGCGACTTCCCTTGTGCTACTGCACCATGGACGGGCGACGCAGGAGTAGGCGAAAAAAAAAACGAAGCTCGGGGACGGGGAATCGACGACGTCACCATCTGCAGGCACATGCCTCGGCAGCCCATGACATCAATGATCTGGAATCCGCATCGTTCTCGATCCGGTATTTCGTCCGGCGAACCTTCGTGGGGCGCGGCCATCGCAATCGCACCGGGACAAGCCGCTCAGCCCTACACATCTCATGGCGCTCGCATCGGATCCCGGAGCACGGCACCGTCCATGGACCTCTCATGTTTCAGAGCACTTGATTTCCCTGGCTCACGATGGCACCTCGCCTCCCATGCACGTCGGCAGAAGACAAATACCGGGCGCCGTCGTGACTGACTCGGAAGCGGACGCACTCGCCGAACGAGATGTCCGCTGGAGCACCTGGACATGGCGTTGCGCACGACGGGCAAGGGTTGCACCCCCTTTTGATCATAGACGGCACGATTTACTGGAAAGAAGGGTTTATTGGTGTACGGCTAGAGGAGAAAAGAGCAGACTTTTGCGTTTTGCGACAAGAGTGCGCTTGCTCTCGGTGTGCATATACACATGCATACATGTATAGAACCCAGATGGATCGCGTGCAACGCGTATACGCCCAAACCAGGGGTCGAGGCCAGAGAGGCCGCGGAACGCAAAACGAAAGAGACAGGAAAAGAGCAGGCATCCTCTTCCAATACCGCTGCATCCATCTATCCAGTAGTGCGGATTTCAGCATCTCGGAGTGCCAACAAGCCTGCGCGGCAGTCCAGGGGCCCAAGACGACGCCGGATGTGCTGTTCTACAGCCATACCGGGGGCGCGTTGGCCCGCCTGTAGCTGAGAATCAATCTCCTCCGTCTCATGGCTCTGCCAATCGATGCGCACCGGGACCAGACGCCAGCTAGTACATTGTTGCCAGTACTGTCCGCAAGCAACGCGAGTCGGTCTGTTCGTGGTGAGATGACCTACTCCAGCTCCACGTCAATACTTGAACCGCACCTCATACTTAGGCTGGTCCACCCGGGACTTGTAAGAACGTCTCCTGCTCGTCTTACAGGTCAACCGTACTCCTTCAGCTGACGGAAGGCACAGAGCGAAGGGTTTGGCACCAGCCCGAGAGAACACGGCGAGTTAGATGACACTGTGACAAATGCGCTCCGCGCAGCACAGCTGGCATTGACACAATCCCGCTCCATGGTGAGAATATCTCGTCCGTCATCCTCGCTCTTTCCCAACAACAAGAACGATTTCCAAAGCTCGCCTCCTGCTAGGAGTTGAGAATGGCCTTTGTAATTGTGGTCGTATGTTGTTTGTATTAGTCCCGCCGACATGCAGTGCCGGCTAACCGAGGAAAATCGTATTCCGGATAAAATCTTCCTCACTGGCCACGTGCTGAGAGAATTTCCCCTCGACACGTAAACAACCCACAAAAAAAGAAAGAAAGAAAGAAACAAAAAAAAGGAGATGCTTTGCGTCTGGAATCCAGCTCCAGACGCAAAGTCCACCGCTTTCTTTCACATTTGACCTAGTACACTCATCTATAGCGAGAGAGCAACGAGTCGTCGTCTCGGCGTCAAGCCGAGAGTGTTTGACGAGTTCTTCGCCATCCCGAAAAAAAAAATATCGGTCGTATGTCTGAGATTCATCGTCAAATTGTCGTGGCTCGTTGTCGTGATTTGTTTCGTCGAGTTTGGAAAACCAGAAAAAATGGAGGTCCAAAGCGGAGTCGAAGAGGACTGCCAGTTGTGGTGACTAACAGCAACGACATCTCCCGTAGGATATCTTTGCAAGAAGCCGCACAAGAAACCATGGGAAAGATTTTCAAGTCGAAAAAGACAGAAGATGAATGGAAATATTGGGGAATCAAAGAATCCGGTAAAGGAGTCTACCTCGTTCCAAGCCGAGTGATGTGCATTGCTGCAAATTCCTCTTTATCTTTGACCAAGAGTTACCCAAACAGATAAAATAGAAGTTGGAAAAACAAGAAAGGATGGGATGGAATTCTGGGGAGAAGAAAAAGCCGCCAGCCGCCTTGGTTGCTTGTCGGGTCCCTGCCCAGGCCTCCCCAATTCGGGTCCGGTTTTCATCTGATGAATCCACTCCTTGACGAGCTGTGCAGATGCAAAAGAGTGATGAAAACCTTTCCACAAAGAAAAAAAATGGTTGAAAAAAAAGGGGGTGGAGAGAAAAGAAAAGAAAGAAAAGCAAAGCAAAGCAAAGCAAAGCAAAGAAAAGAGAAAAAGAGTAAAACTCGCTGGGCTTCCTTGAAGAGTGGTATTTGTTGAGCTTTTGTGGGAAAAAAAAAACTCCTTTACTAATGCCAGAATGAGATGATAGTTGATGGAAACAGCTGATGTGAAAACTCCGTGTTTGATAATGTATTTGTTCTGGCCGCCAGATGTCAAGACTGTTGATGTGGCGGACGAGCATTTCCCTGGTGCCGTGAAAGCGCTTTGAGGCGACGATGACGACGTCGTGGCCGCCTGGCCGTCGTGGCCGCCGGGGTCGTCGCACCCAAACAGTCCTCTGCTGCCGTTTGTGGTTGTCACATTATGGTGGGGTTATCCTGGTAACGATGCCAGCCAGATCTCTCCATGCCCATGCTGACACCGCACTGCGAAGATGCAAGCATGCTGGGAAGAGGAAGAGCTGGTGGCATGGAGGTGTCGATGGGCGGTGAGCTGAAGTAGAGAGCCGCTGCGATGTGGGATGCATCATGGGCAAGAACTGGTGTAGATGTCTGCACTTGGCTCATGCCCAGGGAGGCCCAGACCGACGCGTTGACGGACTCGGCTGATGTCGATGGGACACTCGGACTCGATGGCAGAACTCGCCAGGCATCGACGGAAGCCAGCGAGCCGTGCATGGTAGGTTGCGACCACATGTTGTTGACGAGGGAATTCGGAAGCAGCGGTGGTTGGCGCACAACATCGGCAGTGCGAGGCCGAGGAGGCAGCAGAGGTCTCATGAGCCCCATGAGAGTATTCTTGACTTCCTCCGTCTTGGCGCTGAGGAGCTCACCGGTACCCTCTTCCTCCAGCCCATCCAGAACGCTGACATGGGCTCGGAAGACAAATTTGTTGATGGCTTGGACGAAGTCCTCGTGAAGCTTCTTGCATTGCTGATCCTTTCCCGACCAGTCGTAGGTGTTTGCCTTGGCATCTACACAGTGAATCTTGTCGTGGTGGTCGACCAGAGCATCGATGGTGTCGCTTGTGAGCTTGAAGGCGACTTCATCACGAAGAATCATGTCCACGTGGACGATGTAGGCTTCGATGTGAAGGAGCCGGTAGCTGAAAAGCTCCTCGAGAGGTTCGGTTGGCATGTCGGCCTCGGGGAGTTTCGGCAACATGAGCGAGGCTAGAGTCCAGATGGCGTCTGTCGACGACAGGATTTCGGCAAGACATCTTTCGTGTTGGGGGACGCTGTTGAGCGGGCGCTTGACCCTATTGACTCGCTTCAAGGTCTGTGTCAGCCAGGGCTCGATCTTGGTGCCCAGCACTACATTGACGGAGGATGCCCTGGGAGCAAACGCGGCGGCGGAAGCCGGTAGGAGTTGGACGGGCATTGGCGACGACGAGGCCTGTCGAAGGCGCTTTGGGGAGTCAAGAGAAGAGGATGTCGGGAGGATGAGGCAGGGTCGGGCGGACGGGGGGCGGGCCGGCCGGCAGTGGCGGGGTCGAAAACCGAGCTCGTTGACAGCAGCAGAAATGACGGCAGACGAAGCAGACGAAGCAGACGAAGCAGACGAAGCAGACGAAGCAGACGAAGCAGACGAAGCAGACGAAGCAGACGAAGCAGACGAAGCAGACGAAGCAGAAGGAATGATGATGTGAAAGAAGGCTGAATTCGGGACAGCGAACTAAGCAGGGAAGACGCAAAGCGGGTTTGAGAAGGGAGTCGCTGTTAAACGGCCGAGGCCGACAAGAAGTCGAGGGGGCGGACGAAGGCGTCGTGAGTCGTGAGTCGTGAGGGTGTGAGGGTGTGAGGGTGTGAGGGCGTGAGGGCGTGAGGGGAGAAGGAGCAGGATTGCGACAAGAAAAGGGTGGCGGCAATAACGGGATATACACGATATACACGATATACACGATGATACTCGACGACAATACAAGACAGACCACGAGGCCGGGTAACAGGGCTCCTCCCGCCTGGGCGTCAGCTCCGTGGTGCGCCCAGGTGGGAAGGAACATGGAAGGGACCGGACTTTGAAGAAGTTGAGGCCTCACGGCCCACGGGGTGTTCCTGCCCCCTGCGCGCTGCATCGCCCCAGCGCCAAGGCCCAGCTCTGCCACCCGCCAGCTGTGCCAGCTGTGCCGGCTCTGCCTGCCTGCCTGCCTGCCTGCCTGCCTGCCTGCCTGCCTGCCTGCTGCCCTTTAGGCCCGGCGGGATCCGCACGTCTGGAACCCCGACCGCCTCTGTGGCTCGGGAGCCGGCCATCCAACGTGGTGCGCGCCAAAGCCTTCCATCATAGTGGCCGTCGTCTAGCCTGCTTGGGTAAGACCGCTGCGACCCACCCGATCTGGCCCTGTACAGTGGGTCCGTGTCAGCCTGACCACCACTCCACTTGCCCCACTTGCCCCACTTGCCTTTGCCTTGACTTGCACCTGCCTTGCCTTGCACTTGCCTTCATTTGCACGTGCCTTGACCGGCCCCTTTGCACTTTCCCGACTTGCCTCATAGACTGGACCATGTCTACTGTCTACGTCTACCGTCTACCGTCTACCGTCTACGCCTACCGTCTACCGTCTACCCACCACCGTCAGTCATCCTCTCCCTTTCCCCTTTTCTGCTGCTTCCACCGCGCGTCTTCGTCTTCTGTGCCACCAGACGGCAATCCGGATCCACCGTGGTGCATCGGCGCATCGGCGCATCGGCGCTTTGCACAACCATGGCTGTGCTGCCGTCTTGTTCTTGCCGAGTCATACTGCACGTTGTACGCACGCCTGGACCGACGTCTGTCTCTCCTCTCGCCTCGATCCGGTGGAGGCCTCGAGGCCCTCGAGGCCCTCGATTCTCTCCTAGAGCATGCCGGCGCAGTCGACAAGGGGACAAAAATCCAACAAAGTCGATCTTGTTGTCCGTGGCACCCCCGCGACGATGCGTGCCAAGCTATGGTCAATGGCAGTCTGGCTTGGCTGAAAGCTGCACCGCAAGCGCCACACCTTGACGGTCGTGTTCCTTGCACAGAGCAGTGCTACCGCACATGCATATCTTTGGCCGCGGCACACATACATACAACATACATGCATACAGATATACATATGTATGTACATGTCGTATGGATGGATGTGCATAGGGGAGAGGCGAAGAGGCGAAGAGGCGAAGAGGCAGCCGAGAACTCGTACCCTTTGGGTACCCGAGCGGAGAGAAGAGGGCCAGCCGAGGCTTGTTTGCCGGGCAAACCACTTGATGGAGGATTACGTCGTCGGTTGCGAGACCAGACAGTGGCCGCAAAGGCTCGGGAGACGCTCCACGCATATGTACATATGTATGTGCATGATGTACGTACGGTTTCTTCTCAGCCGAGAAAACACGTATTTTGGCCACGCTCTCAGCGTCGCATCGCTGGGTGAGTTGCGCTTTAGTTCAGTCCAAGTGTATTTTTCTTTTTTTCTTCCTTCTCTTTTCTCCCTTTTCAGTAAAGTCAAGGATACGCGCCCAGCCGCGCCACGGGGGTGATGGCTTCGGCAACACTCGGTTCCACGTTTTCGACGGCCGAGCCGGCCCCGGATGTTCTGAAAAGGGGCGTGCATGTTTCGCCTTCGCCCTCGGGCGGCTACCAGAGACGCTCTCCCTTACTCCATAGCGGACAGTGGACTGGTTGGAGACGATGGACAAGCTGGTCCGGCGCATCATGGAACAGGAGATTTCTTGTTTCATACAGACTGTCTGTCGGGGTATGGTCAGGGCGTGTCATATTTTGCGTTTCTCTCTCTCTCTCTCTCTTTTTTGACAAGTGATGGCAAGGCCATGTCTGTGGAGTTTGTCAGCGGGCGATTCTTGATGGGCACGTCAACTTGTTTGGGCTTTGTGCATGGACTAAAACACGCCCAGGAAGCGTCGGTCCGCGTAGCTGCAGCGCGCGCACCGTTGTCTGGCGGGAGGCAGCTGGTCCTAGGGTCAATGGGGGCTCGAGGCTGGGCCTGGCTACTTCTTACCTAAGTACTTACTTACTTTAAGTAGGTAGGTAGGTACTTGGGTACTAGGTAGGTAGCTGGAGAGTGACGGCAGACGGCACCGTGTTATGGACGCGTCGGCGCACTGGGACCGGACCGTATGTGGGCCTCGGAGATTGTGAGCGAGCGCAGGTCCAAAGTCGGGCTTGTGCTTGTAGCGGCTGGCTGTTGGCCGCGATGGGCCGCGATTAGCCGGAGAGAGGCTGAAACCACCAGCCCAAGTCAGGCATGGTGACCAGCGATTACGTGATATGATTGGCCAAGAGGCGGACAATTCAGACCAATCCGAACGCAATGAGGCCATGGGATTTTGGTCCTCTTTTTGTTCCGTCCTTCATTCTTTCTTCTCCGCCAGCGTCCCGCTGCCTCAGCCCACGGAAAGCCGGCGCCTGACAAACCAAGAGAAAAAGGGGGGGAAGGAAAAAGGGCGAGACGCAAACCCGGCTAGGCAAAAGCAAACAAGGGCCATCCAGGTCTACAGCCGGCGCAGACCCAACTTTCTTCCGCCCGCCGGGGGGAGACCGATGACGACGGCGGTGTCGCGCCCGGCGATTGGCAACCATGGGCAGTGCACGCTGAGACGTGCCACGCGCGTCCTGTCCTCGGTGACGCCAAAAGATGGACGCCCGTGCGTTTGTGTGATTCTGCGCGCATGTCGTGTGCGTGGCGCGCGCCGCGTCGGCTGTTGGGCAAAACCGTCTGGGCGGCGCCGTCCGGGTCCGCAGCGTCGTGGTCGGAGGCCTCCGGGCACTGCATCTAGGGCAGGACCCTTTTGTGGCTGTGAGGGACGCGGTGCCGCGGCTCAGGCTGGTGGACGGGCTATGGTGTACTGTTGGCGGATGGGAGTTTTGCGGAGGTGGGTTTACAGAGTGATGCCACGGGAATACCACGGGATGCCAAGGGATACCCACGGAAATACCACGAGATACCACGGATATAATACCACGGAAATAGATCCGTGACGGTATCTTCCTTTACAGGACCCCCAGGTAGACAAAACGATCTAACGAAAGAGAAAAAGAAAAGAGAAAATGAAAAGAAGAGACAGGTAGAAAGAAGGAAAAAAAGAAAGAAAAAAAAAGTGCACCCAGTCGTCGGCATCCACAGCCTGGCACGCCACGTCATCACACACACAAGCACACGCAAAACCACGTCGTCTCTTTGATCCCAAGCTACGCCCCCTCCAGGTCGGCGACGACGCCCCTGCTGATCCAGTCCGCCAGCGCCATGGCCGTCACCATGGGATTCACCCCGCTGGCGCTGGGGAACACGCTCGCGTCGGCCACGTACAGGCCGCGCGTACCCCAGACCCGGCCTCGCATGTCCACCACGCCGTCCGCCTCGTGGGCGCTCATGCGGCACGAGCCCATCTGGTGCGCCGACACGCACATGGCCGCCGGCGGCCTGTTGCCCGCGCGCCGGAGCCGCGCGATCCAGGCCGCAGAGTCGGCGTCGGTGAACTCGGGGTCCGTGCCCGGCTGGTGCTCGGCCTGTCTCGTGCCGCCGTCGCGGGCCACGAACGGGCCCACGCCGGCGAGGTGGGGCCGGATCTCCGTTGCCCGCGCCACGTAGCAGATCTTGGCCAGCGCGATGACGCCCTCGAGCGCGTGTTGCCGGTCAAAGTCGGACATGTCGTACTTGATGCGCGGTCTGCCGTCGCGCGGGTCCGCGTACACTCGTCCCGTGTCGCGGTCTCGCGTGAGGGCGATGAAGGAGCCCAGATGACGGTACTTTAACGCGAGTACTTTTGCGTCGATGCCGCCTCGCCAGGTCTGCAGGCTATATGTTGTGTACGGCTGAGGAGGGGGGTAAGAGGACAGGAGAAGAATGTCCATGGTTAGCTGACATCTGGCGTCAAAGGGAAGAAAAGGACAGTGTAGAAGAAAGTGAAGTGGGGGGGGGGAGATGGGCAGGAGTGCAGGACGGAAAAGAGGGTCATCCATCACTTATCAGACCAAGACGCATCCCGCCTCGTCGTCCGCACTCACAACATTACACGTCGGCTCCAGCTTGACCCCGTGCCCCAGACCGTCGAGGTTCTCAAACTCATCCACGCACGACGTGATGATGCCGCCCTCCCACGACGTCATGTCCGTGTTCCCAAACACGCCCGACACAAAGTTGGTGGGGTGCAGGTGAAGGTGCTTTCCGACGTTGGGGTTCTATCACGCATGACGGGTGTTTGTCGACGGTCAGTTCCCGTGTGTTGCCAATCACTCCAGTTCTGGGCACGCACCTTGACGCCACTCCTGGCCAGGAGGACGGGGCTCCAGAGCGAGCCGGCCGCGACGATGACTTTCTTGGCCCTGACAAAGACGCGTCGCTGGGTTCGCGCCGAGGCCGGCCTGTGAACGCCCCCGTCGTCGTCCCTGGCCGTCCACAAGCCTTGAACCCCGGTGGCGACGCCCTCGTCCGTGTCGGAGAACACCACCCTTTCGACCGTGAAGCCTTCCATGAACTCGGCACCCGCTTCGCCGGCAGCAGGCAGCCACGAGGTAGCCGGGCCCCTTTTCTCGGCCGAGCTGCAGCCCAGGTGGCATCGGCCGCAGTAGTGCTCCCTGCCGGCCGTGTTCTGCTCGACGACGCCGCCCTTCCAGCCCAGCGTCTTGATGCCGTCCAGCAGGGCCTGGTTGCGCGCGTTGTGCCGAATGGCGCTCTTGCTCGCTCCCACAAAGTCCCATACCCGGTCCATGCTCTCGTCAAAGTCGCCCGAGGCAAAGAGCGGCAGGCCCCTGGCGGCCCACTCGTCCCGTACGAAATCTTGCAGTCGGAGGCAGACGCTCCAGTTGACGGTGCCGCCGCCTCCCCAGGAACTGCCGCAGACGACGCTCGTGCTCGACGAGTCGCTCGACAGGAGACCGCCGCCCTCGTACAGGTGATGGGAGGCAGCCTCTTGCGTCATTGGCAGCAGCGACGGGGGAAAGTAGTAGCCCTTGTCGACGACGAGGACCCGATGACCGGCCTCGGCAATGGTCTTGGCAGACACACCACCGCCGCATCCCGAGCCCACAATGACGACGTCGGTCGACATCTCATACACATCCTGGCCGGCCGGGACCTGGACAAACCGGTAGGGGTAGCCCTCGATCTTCTTCCAATCCGAAGGCACGTCGGAGTATCCGGAAATCTCCTGGAAGAAACGGCTGTGCAGTGAGTTTGCCTTTAGGGCCATCTGGGCCAGTGACTTGGCAAGCAATCGCAGTGCCGGAAGGTGAGAAGAGGCCCACGACTGGAGAATAGCTTGTCGGACATGGGCGGGTTGAGCAGTGACGGGTTGCCAGTGGCCAGTCAAGAGCATGCTACCTGCATGTCCGCTGTGAGAAAGAAGAGAAGGGGGAAAAGGGAGAGGGGGGGAGAGGGGGGAGGGGAGAAGAAAACCGAATCAGCATCAAAGGGAAAAAAAAGGAAGAAAAGAGAAAAAAACGCAAGCTCCCCTGTTCTCCCAAGCTTACCTGAGCAGATTCAACACCTTGGCCAACTTCCCGCGCTGCGGAACAAGAGCCAGAGACCGCAGACAGTCCTCCCTGAACTTGGCATCCAGCGACGGCCTGGACTCGAGATAGTCCCGGATTCTTTCCCTCGAGGGCGGATGGGAAAGAGCCGAGGCGCATTCATCGACGAGCTCCTCAAACTCGGAATCGGAAAGGGTGATGCTGCCGTTCCAGTCCCGGACGGAAGAGGAGCTGGTCGAGGTGACGGACGGAAGAAAGCCGTCGAGAAGAGCCCAGAGCGTCTCCCACTGGGCGTCACTCATGAAGTCCTCGGCCGGGGGGTCCGGGACGGGCGAGGGCTTGGGGCCCAGCGGGTTCGTCACGGCCATTGACGTGCGGAAGGAAAAGTGTGGCTCGTTGTGTAATATCTCTGCTCGCCGGGTGAGGGTTAGAATGGATGCCAGACGCCAGACGCCAGACGCCAGAGTTTCGATTCCACAGACGCAGACAAGGAAAAAAGGTGCCCGCACGCGCAACCGCCCATCAACGCAGAGACGAGGCAAACAAACATGAACGAGGAGATGAAGAAACGGCCCAGAACACGCCGAGTCTTGCCGAGTCTTGAAGTGTCTGTCTGGTCAAAGTGGCGGATCAAGGCCCCGTGCGGCGAGCACGTACATGCACACCTTAAGTACCTACTTGCCATCCAAAGTACTTTGGTACCTAGGTACCCAGGGGTACTAAACCTTAAGAGTAGGTGGGTACCTATCTAGGTACTTAGTACCTAGGTCAGTACTTACGTTGATGTCAGGCATAAGTACCTCCACATCCATTTTTGACCCCGATTGTCGAGTATGTGGGGCTCCTCCTTCCTTCCCCGTGCCCGTGCCCGTGCCCGTCCGCTTCCACCAGATAGTCCTCCTATTCACAGAGACCACCCCTCGCTTTTCGGTCCCCGATCCCGATATGGAGAAAACCAGGAACCCCAGCCAATCCACCGCGCGGCCAGTGGCATGATGCAAAACGTGAGCAAGGCAAAACAGCACATTCTTTACGTGCGCCCACATCCAGAAAGTAGCACACGCGAGAGAAGCAGGGGTGATGGAAGGGGGGAAAGAGAGACAAAGGCTTGGTCACCTGCAGCCCTTCCACGTGATGCGGCACAGACGAACCATTCAAAGTGGCAGATGAAGTAGCCAAAAAACGTTGATTCTTGTTCTTGTGGCTCCGGTTCGCCGTTTCCTGCTGGTGCCACACTGGTTCGCGCTAGAGCCGTGCTAGAGCCGCCCTAGCCCTCCCGGGTACCCTATTGGAGAGGCGTCCTTGATTGGGTCGCGACTTTTTGGCTCTTGCGGGGCTTGCATCTGCCCGCTCACCATCATGGCGCCTTTCCAGCCATGATTTTTGCCATGACGACTTCACCAAAAAAAAAAAAAAAAAAAAAAAAAAAAAAGCCTTTGCCCGAGATAACCCAGCACCTTCTATTTACCTCGTACCCATCGTAATAACGACATGCAACCCGTCTCTGCCTCTCACAGCGGGCTGCCTGTCTTGATCTCGTTGCTAAGCTACCCCCCAGGCATATAAGCAAAACCAGTCCGTTGATTTTCAAATAAAATACCAATATAAGACGCCGCGACAATGTCTAGGCCGCTTCCCTCTACCTTCCATTGCTTTTTTTTACCCCTCATCACCCACCACCCAAGATCCCGTCTGTAACTGTACACAATCCAGTCTTTCCTGAATGGGAGGCTGTCTGTCGTCTGCACACGAGGTGGCAGCTCATAGTACAAACATGCCAAGATGATAAAAAAGGTGAATTCGAAACGAAGTAAGAGACTCGTAGACAGGGATGTAAGAGAAAAGGGGGGAAGGTGCCGTTGTTCCTAACGTCCCCCGCGTGGTGCAAAGAAGAAGAAAAAAAACCAAGTCATAATTTACAGACAGTCCACAACGATACGCGCCTGCACAGAGATATCATCCTGTCGTTGTCGCTGCATCCGAGCGGCCTAGGCCTGCCGCAGCAGCCTTCTAATCGTAATACCTTCCTTTGTGGCCTGAAATCAAAGTATACATGAGCATCATAAAACCATTCGCATTCCGTGAGGCCAAACATGGCTAGAAATACCCTTGTCGTAGTCCCGTAGCCAAAGAGGGCCAATGTGTGGCTCTGCGTATACAAGCAAGACGAGAGATGCTTGGCTGCGTTCATTAGCGTGGCATCCGCCAACGCGCATCGTATAGTACTCGTTATTTTGTTGAACTCATTTCCGCGAGATCCTCCTCCACACCAGCCTTTGGGATCAGCCTTCTGTTGGAAGGAGCCATTTTGTCTCGTGTGTGTGTGTGTGTGTGTGTTTGTGTGTTTCTTTTTTCTTTTTACGTTTTCTCTTTTTCTCTGTCATTCATTTTTTTTTCTTCACAAAAAAAAAGGCTCGTTTTCATCGTCAAGCGTAGCATCAGGTGGTGCCGTCTGAAGCGGAATGCGGTGAGCTGGGCACCTTGTGTCTCCTGAAAAAAGGAAAGTCCTTCATCCGGAACCGACTTGGTTTTTTCCTGAGCGACTTGCCCTCGGGCTTGCCAACACTACTCCCGAGTCGACTCGATTCGTCGTCCGTTGCGCAGTCGCCGCCACCGCCACCGCCGCCGCCGACATCATGTAGAACGGTGCCGGGAGACTCAAGGCTCGAGTCGCTTGGGAGAGAAATATCCAGCCCGGGGGCGCTCAAAACCCGCTCCATCGATTCGTTGCTGACAATGCTAGTGCCTTGTGTGCTTGGTGAGAGGGCCACCCTCCCATTTGTGGCCGTCGTGGCTTGCGATTGCCAGTCTCCCGTAAATGTCCCCGATGTACTGCCTTCCGTGGTCTCGCTACAGCGCTGTCTCCCGAAATTCGCCGAAGCTTTACTCCAGCAGGCGCTGTCGCCTCGCAAACGACACTGGAAAGGGTCGCTGTCGGCCAATTCTCGCACCGCGTCAAACGACGACATGATTCCGCCGTTCTGCAGCTTCTGAAACAGCATGTCCTCATCCTGCTGAACCACCTGGCCCATGTCACCGGCCTCATGGAGCCCCAATGCGGCTTGTTGTTGGTTGTGAAGAATTACATCGGAAACTACCTGCGGCACTTGCGCAACCTCTTCCATGACCCCTTCTGTTGTCGCGCATTCGGCGAAGCTCGTCTCGCTAAGATTCAGCCGGATTGCCGTCAAGTCCTTTTCCGCGGCGGCCACGTCGCTCCGCGTTCGACGCAACGATGTTTCTTCACAAGCTTTCCGTCTGACTCTCGGCTCCACAGGCGACTGCTTTGCTTTCTCCTCTCGCACCATTTTCTCAAAAAGGCCCTTGTTCACGTCAAGCTCCTCCACAGTATATCTCATGGCGGGCATAATGTCAGCGACACCTCGGAATAAGGGAATGGCAAACATGTTCATAAATCCGAGCTGGGCGTTGGACAAGGATAAAATGTCCTTCTTGGGTTGAGCAAGCAGAGAAGACTTGATATCTAGCTCTTCTTCCATAGAGGCTTGTCGGGAGAATTCTTCGGATAGGATATGCATCCACCTTGATGCTGTGTCGTAATTCCGGGCCTGGGCAAGGAGTGCTCAATTAGTACACGATGCGAGGAGGCCTCCATATCGCACTTGACCAAGGATGACTTACCACATTGCTGATATCGGCACATTTGATGAGCAGCGAACATGCCAAGGCTTTGTGCTCCTCAATCTGTCGGCCGTCCCAGCCATCAGCATAATCGTTGTTCTGCAGCCGCTCTTGGACATCGCCAAGCTTCTTCATGTAGTCGAAATGCAAGCCCATGTCCGTGGCAAGGATGGAGCTGATCATCAAATTGCGCATTCTACGGTCCTGAAAAGCAGACGGCCAGTGCCGACGGAGAATCTGTGTATAAGCAGCACAGTGAAACGATTCCAGCACGGAGCGGTCATTGTAAAGCTGCGCCAGAGGAGCGTTCAGAGTCGTCAGAAATCCATTATTGACCCCTGGATGGCCCACGTCATGGCCGATGGCGGTGATGAGCAACGTGAGAGCCTCAAAAGGACTCAGCAATGACGCGATTGGCGACTTGGCCGGCGTCGCCTCGTTTCCTTGCCCGATTGGGTAGGGTGGCAAGGCACCAATGTGGACAAGAAAGTTGAACGTGGCCTGCAGTACGTCCACCACGTGGCGGAAATTGTGATATGGAACAAAACTGTTATAGGCGGCGCGACAGGCCACCAGGTAGCTTATGAGCTGGTCTGTCGCGAGGGGCGGCGTCAGCAGATGATGGTGTGGTACGAAGAAGGTGAGGAGGGAGAAGGGGGGGTTGGTTTCTGTTTTGAGACAATGTCAGCCTACCTGCAGGAATGCGCCATGGCTCCAGTTCAGGTACAGCCAAAGCATGTTGGAACATGACCAGAGCAGCGACCAACAACTCGTCATCTGAGAAGGAATGGGCACAAAAGTGCCATTGTCCTGCGGCCTCGATAATCTCAGCTTGACGCTGAGACGACACAGCAATACGTGCTCCCGAAATTTGAGCCTCGGTGCCGTCGAGGCGGCAAATGCCTTCCATAAGTCCGGATACCATGGCTTCTCGAAGATATGCAAACGGCTTCTGCTCATTGACACCGACCCAGGATCGTTTCCTACCCTTGGTGACCTCGAGAACCGCTTGCTGTTCCTTGGCGGCATCCCTATGTGCTTTATAGGCACATATTTCGAGAGCCGGAATGCAACTGGAGGTTAGTGGGCCGAGAAGTACATCGACGGCACCGATGTCCAAACAGGCTCTTATCAATTGACGACTGGCTGCCAGGGATGGTTCCGGTGTCGGTGCAGCTTCCGACATGCCGTCCGTCATTTGGTAGCTGATCTTGGACAAAGGGACCTCTGGAGAAGTAATGACGGGCACGGGAACAACAAGCTTTGACATGCTACAAAGATGTGCCTCGGTAATGATCTTCTGCAAGAGACTCAAGCCGTATAGGTCCTCATCCGGAGTATAGATCTCGAAAGTCGGGGTGGCAGGAGCAGGCGTGGAGAACAAAGATGGGATGCCATTGTGTCGAATTTGCAGGGGATCATCAAATGGGGTATCGAGTAGAATCAAGGTGGGCGTGAGATTGGTCATGGAGGCGTCTTGGAGCTGAAAAAGAGTCGATAGACATGCGGCACCGGAGTTGCATATATAAACTGCGAAGGGGGAACATTAGTGGCACAAGAGATATTTCAAGCAGCAAGCATGGGGCGAGAGAAGAGGATGATTTATCTGCTGCCTCCCCTTTCTTGGTGCGCCGCGTGAGGCATTAAAAGACGAGAGGCGAAAACGTACCGGCCCCGAAGGCATCGAGAAGTGGTTTGACCAGGTTTGGATCGTGCTCGCCTTTCCATTCTGACGGAGCAGGATCATGCAGCGCGTCCATAGAGTCAGACGGAGGGCGGATCCATGTGTCCTCCTTGAGCAGCCGATTGACATAGATGACATTGCATGACAGCCGATCCATTGTGGTCGCGGAAAGCTGCCAGTCCCGCGACTGGAGCACGTTGACCACACGGCAGGTCGACGTCGAGCGATGGTTCGGGCCGTTGGGTTGAACGAAAACAGGGCGGGAGAGGTCGGGGGGAAAGAGAGGACCATGCAGCTGTCTGCTGCGTGTTGACGGACTGCGCAGACGGATCCCTGGCAATGACCAAGCTCGAAACAGGAATCAGGGCCGAGGGAATGCGCTACGGCAGCGTCGGGGCGGGCGGAGGGCGCGGGAGGGCGATGGCGAAAATCGGGCAAAAGAGGGACGAGAGGAACGGGAGGGACGAGATGGAGATCAATTCGACATTCGGGCTGCCAGGGAAAAACTGGTTGCAACAATCGCGGCAGGCCTTGTTGAGGCAGGACCAGGAACGGCAGAGTCGAACTACATACGCGAGACAAGTCGCTGCTGCAGATGCTGTGGGCGTGAGTAGAGGTGGTGCGGCACGCAATTTTGCGCCTCGTCGTGGGTCAAGTGGCACGGCACGGCGTGAAGGAGAATGGGCGAGGAGGGTTAAGAGAAGTCGAACGGCGAAGAACGGCGAAAAAAAAGGCGATGAATGGCGACGAAAGGCGGGAATCAAAAGAAAATAGAAGAGGTCAAAGGAATGAAGGTATTGATAGTCAAGGAAAATAAAGGGAAGGAGAGAAGGGGAAGGGGGGGGGAGGGGGGGAGGCGTCGGGCAAGAGCAGCGGCGCGGGCCAAAGTGTCGCACGTGGAGATGATGGAGTTGTGAAGATCTAGAAGGACGAGTGGAAGAAAAGAGGAGCGCGGGAGTTGCGACCGGCTCGTGGAGGGGGGCTTCCAGCCCAGACTGCATGTCCAGCACCACTCCAGCACCACTCCGGCACAGGCATCAGCACCCGACCACCAGGGACAGACCACGCCAGACCACGCCGGACAGCAGTTGAGAATTCCAGAAGGCGACAATGCACCGCTGCATGGGCGCTGCAGCGCTGCAACAGCCGGCAGAGACCACGAGCAGGACAGGCTGACTGGCAGGCGGCAGGCGGCAGGGGGCTGGTGGATGGGCTCAGGCCGCAGCCAGCCAGGTGGCAGGCAGTCAGCATGTCTCGAGGACATACAGCCAGTGAGTAAAGTGAGTACCTAGGTACCTAGTACATGGGTGGTCTCGCGTGTTCAATGCTGGTACATGGTTGGAGGCAATCTGTGGGTAAGGCAATGACGTGCCGTTTCGTCGTCACCTGCGCCTTCCTTTCCTGCTTCTGGAAACACTCGTGGAAGCAGCGACACGGGTGACATGGGCGTGCGGCCTGGCGGCCTGGCAGCAAGGCAGCATGGCAGCATGGCAGCACGGCAGCATGGCAGCATGGGCAGGCAGCAGGGCCCGCATTCGCATGGCCGGTCTGGGAAGGAGACGGGGACCTTGGGGCAACATGGCCAATGAGGCAAGCACAACCACCCATCAGCCACCAGCCACCGCCCCTCCCTGCTCCAACCATGGCCACCAGCCCGTCCGATAGCAAGCAAGCAAGCAAGCAAGCAAGCAGGCAGGCAGGCAAGCAGGCAGGCAGGCAAGCCCGAGACAGACTGGGTCACGGCATCATGGCAAAAGGTCGTTCCATCTCCTTGATTCGTTCACTTGTCCGTCCATTCACTCCGTCCATTCATCGCGTGCATACTCATCCACAACCAACCTCGGCCACCGCCCGCGAACAAGGTGGCTGGCTGGCAGACGCGACTGCCCACTACCACAGGCGCACCAGACGGTACCCTGGTACCTGGTAGGTCAGTCGCCGTGCACCATGAGTCCATGACCGGGTTTTGCTGCTACAAGAACCTTATCAACAAGACGCCCCCGCCCCCCAAAAGCCCATCGGCCGCCAGGCATACGCCATGCATGACTCGGTTAACCCGGGCACCTGGAATGTAATTGGCGCAGATCGTGCGTGGCGTAGGCCGTTGCAGAGCAGATCAGCAGGTCGTAGATACCTAGGTACTTTGTACATGGTTAGGTGCTTAGGTACCCGCATAAAGTAAGTACCTACCTACCTACCTTAAGTAGGTAGTAGGTACCTACTTCTTAAGAAGTACGATAGAACCCCGTTTGATGCGACGACAGTACGTGACCAGGGCAAAGCGTCCAATGACACACATAATCATGATAAACTATGAGAGTACTTGATCAGAAAAGATGACTTGCCGCAAGGCAAAGTCATTCTAAGACAGAAGGCGATTGGCGCAAGTCACCCACAATCACGCAAGGCTGTACTGTAACGTTACAGGTACTTAACCTGGGTACCTGGGTTCTCTGAAGCACCCAAGTACTAGGTACCTGCGTAGATGCTGAGTAGGTACCTTGGACTGGCACCGACCGTGGCCAGCATCCAAGCCGGCCGCACGGCACACGCTCTTTTCGCACCCACATTGGCATCGCCGGCATGCAAGGAACTCGCGCACCGCCGACCGAGCCCCCACCTTTCTAGAACAAAATCGTGGAACACAACGGAACCGGATTGCCTGCCTGTGCCTTGTGTCGCTGCTTTTGGGGTCCGGGGAACTACCACGGTCGGCGTTGGTGTCGACAGAATGACGGGATAAAAAGGGAAAAATAAAATATAAAAATATAAAAACAAATAACCAAATGGGATGAAAATGGATTAAAAAAAAATAAAAAAAAATAAAAAAATAATTAAACGTAAACGTAAACCAAAAACCACCATGTGCTCACAAATCAACACACATAATCAGCATGACTAAAACACGACCCCGGTCCGCCGCACACGCTCCCCGGGCTTGGCCATCGCGGCACGCACCGGCGGACATGATCCATGGATCCAACACCCAGGAACCCCAGGCCCCGGCACCGACCTCTTCTCGGTGCATCACGGAGTCGGGTGCTTCCTTTGTGGCGCTCGCATGCTTGGATCTGCCCTGGGTACAGGTGTAAACCAGCGTCGATGATCATTTAGTCTTTACGTAGCGCCCATACATGTCCCGTCTGCCCTTGCGGTCACAAATCAAAGACGTCGATGACAACCCATCCCGGATGGAGTATTCCCACACGAGCACCCATTACATTTCCATCTTTCTTACAGTCAAATTCAAAGACGTCGATGACAACCCATCAGAGTATTCCCACACGAGCACTCACACATATCCCATCTACAGTCAAAATAAAAAACACCAATCACCCAATCGAGTCCCCCACGCACCACTCAAAATCTACATCGTACCCCGGTCACCCTCACAAATCAAGGACGCCAACCGTATAATCCATGCGTCAGCCCCTTTAAGCGCTGACAAGGGCAATTCCTGCCCCTTAGCATCGTTGCCAAGGACGTCCATTGCCATGCGGAACATTTCCCGTCAGAACTGTACATGTCTCGGAGATGATCAAGTGTCCTCTTGCTTGATGATACACACCCGGGTTTGCCCCGGTTCCAGATTTGTTTTTTTAAAAAAAAATAAAAAAATACAAATGATGAAAAACCAATAGACTTTCGTCGACAACCACCCATTCTGTGCATTCGCCTGCTTCAAAAACAAATATGCTGTCTTCTCTTTTCAATGCCCCCCCCCCCACGTCTTCCCCCCTCTCTATATGTAGTCTATTCGTGCCGTTTATAAGCGCGCTCATCATCGTCTCAAGTGAACGCATGCCTTGTCCTGTTCTTTTCCCCTGAAAATCATATACCCTACATTTTACCTCGCTTTTTTTTCAAATGCCAAACCCCTTGACACTCACGACACCAGTAGGGAACAAGAACTAAAGAGAGGGCTGCGTCTCGAGGTGCCTCTTTTTGTCGTGCCCCCGGTTTCACCGCCTTTAGTGGCTTTGTGCCGCCTTATCTCCCTCGAGATGGATCTCGGCGACCGGGTCCGACACATCGTCTCCCGCTCCGTCTGCTGGCACGGAAAGCACACCCTGGTTGTCCCATGGCGTGCTCTGCTCGTGCTCAGAGGAACCGGCGGATGCCATGTCTGTGTCTTGTTCCGAGAGACCTCGCTCGCCGTCATCGCCCGACGAGTTGAATTGTGCATCGTCGCTGCCGCAATCTGCTTCACCAGAGCCAGACCCAAGCTTATCCTCTAGATTCGTGAAGCTCCAGCCCTGAGTCATATCCAGCGACTTGGACCTCATCGCCTCGTACATGCCATCTTCTTCAATGCTACGACGGATGGTATTGCTTCCGTACGAGGCAAGCCTGTCGTCATCATCTTCCTCCTCTTCATCATCATCCAGTCCTGATAATTGTGTCACAGATGTCCTGACCTCCGAATGCGGATGATGCTTGGGAGACTCGCTTGCGTCGTTGTCCGAATGCTCGGCGTCATACTTGTCAAACATCTCCCTGAATTTCGGACCACCGAGCGGGCCACTGCTCCTGCGACGGTAGAAGAGCAGGTACGCAGCACTAGTGACCACGGATTTGGGGTCTGACACCACATGCACCGACGAGTCTAGACCACGGAAAATCAGCATAAGTGTATATTCAAAGAGAAATGAAGAAAGAACAACAAGAAGAATGTGAAAATGTGAAAGAAAAAGAGAAAGAGAAAAGAGAAAGAGAAAAGGAAAGAAAGAAAGGGCACTTGAAAGATTTGGGGACAAAACTTACCATTATAGCTATACCACCTCTCGTCAACAAAATTCCTGGCGTAGGCGGTGTAATGGCCACCCCCAAGACCACCATAATGGTCGTCCACGGCAATCAAGTCGTAGATTTCAGCCTTGCCGTCTTCCTTCTGGATGACTCTTGAAGTGAGATCAAGCCCTTGTATGGGAAAGTCAACGAGGACGTCCAGCTTGTCGCGACGCCATCCCGAACTGCTAAAGCGCTTGAGATGGGCCACCAAGATGTCGGGCGTTTTCCACAAGTCAAACTTTTTGCTAGCTCTCCTGTGCTCCTTGCATCGAGGACAATACCACATGTCTTGCTCGGAGAGGACTTCGGCACGCTCAAACTCGTCCAAGCATTCGTCCAGTGTGATGCCACGAGTGCGTCGTGTGACTCGTCGACTTTGGATCAGTCTCAACGCCGGGTCATGCAGGGTCTCCAGGTCCAAAAATGTCCGGCTTCCCTGTCGCGCATCGGGCAGCTTGACGGGATTCCCAAACACGGTGTCCCATGCGTCCTCGGTCCAGTCAACGACAATGCCCTCAAAGAGTCGGATCAGAGGTCCGCCGTCCGCGACGGCGGGCGACATGGGCTGCGGAGCTATTGCCATGGCCCGCTGCGCAAATTTGCTGGCCTGGAGCTGCTTCTCGCGCCGCTTGGCAGCCTTCTTCCCGTACACTCTATGTCCTTTGAACTTCTTGCGCCCGTTGGGGCCCAGTTTGGCGGCGTGCTTACCCGGTGGACTACAGAACTTGACGACAGGCTGCGGGTTCTCTTCGCTGGATTCGTCCATCATTCGTGTTTGTGACGGCGACTCTGCGGAAATTCGCCCTTGCTCGGCTTCCTCTGCCTCCTCGCCGCTCTCTTCGATTCCAGATCCCGCACTGTTGGAGCTGTCTGGGCTTCCTTCGTCACCAGCATCCTTGACGCTGGCCTCTGGTATCCGGTCGGCGAGTTTGGGAAGACTTCTCGTGTTGTCAACGTTCGACCAGCCAGTAGGCACGAGACCGTCAGAATCGTTCTTGAAGTAGCACAGCTCGAACAGGTTCTGCAGCTCCGGGTTTAAAAAGACATCGGGATTGGTCCATTTCGGTGCCTCCTTGTTGAAGTGTTTGAGGATCTTGGCTTCTGCTTGCGAAGGAGGGCTGGCAGTATGACAGTGATTTTGGCTATTGTGAGATGATTCTTTTATTCTTATATCGACCATGTCATCCTCGCCCTCGACCGACTGGGTAACAATCTTACTGCCACCCGAAGAATCGGCGTCGGACGAGCTCGTGACGACGACGTCGCCGTCTGGGCCATCCGACACATCGGATTCCTGCACATTCTTGAACTTGGACCACGTAGAAAATGTAGCGACCTTTTGCAAGATTTTGCGCTGAATGACGTCATAGCTCGTAGCTTCTTTTCTCGTTAACGTGATGAAATGTGGAGGAGATACGCCCTCAACTCCGCGGCCCACCGTATGCGGCAGACGGTGCAGAACGGGGACCACCATGGTGTCGCATTCCCGCTCGTCCCATGCAGCCGCCTCTGGCGGAGTGTCAATGTCCAGCATAGATCGAAGTTTCTTCTGCGGCCTCTTGCCAGGCCAATTGGTGGGAACCGCTTCCAGCTCGTGGATCGTGGGTGTGTCCGAGTTTTGGATCTCCTCCGACACATCTTGACTGTTATCATAGATTTTGAAAAATTTATCCTTGAACTCCTCTGCACCCATGAGGCGCTCCACGGGCACACCGGTTTTCTCTGAAACGAACTGCTTTAGGGATTCAATTGAACTGTGTTTCGACAGTTCTACATCGACCCTCACGGGCACATCGTTGAGAGGAAAGAATTTGACGGACCGGGACCACATGTTTTCTAGGGGTAGTGGAAGGGTCAGGTTGTTGAAGGGATCAAACGTGATGCTGATCTTGCCACACTCGGGGCACTTCAGCGTGGACTTGTACAGGCCAGTGAAGAGGTCGGCAATGACGGAATCGTCTCGGCGACAGGTAATTTCCCATACCTTGTCAGCCATTTCTTTGATGGCGGACGGATTGTTGACCATATCGTCGGTGGAATCCGGCTTTTCAATGTATGGCTTCTTCTTGATCCTGCTAAGATCCTCCTGAAGGGCATCCAAAAGGAACCCCAAGAACTCCTGAGAGTCCTGCTGACTCCATCCCGAGAATGTAGGGCGGCAGCGTCCGACAGTCGCCTTGAAGTCTCGCGGACTGACGGAACCGCGGCTCTCCTCATATATCTCATGCAGCAGACTACCATACGCACTTGCTACCCTGCCCTCGAATCCAAGCACATTTGTCCTGTTAATCTCCTTGATATGAGACTCGGTCAAGAAGTACTTGGTGAGCTCTTCCACGCTCCGAACACATTGCAGCGCAGAATTCATATAGCATGTGTTGCCAAGATTATGAAGACCAACTGCGCCAATACTCTTCCCATGGCGCTTCTTCTGCAGCCGGCCGCGTGTCATGGGCCCATCTGGCGTTGGACTACTGCGATTGCTGTTGGTCTTGGAAGATGACGCGCTCACAGCCAGACGAGGCACTCCAGTCTTCTCGGGGGCTTTCAGCCGGCCCGTATAGTTACTCACATGGGAATTGCCAATGGCCTCGTCCAACACCAACGTTTGATCAGTTGTCAGATCATAACATCGTAGGGTAGACTGTCCATTAAATTTGTCGTTGCCCGTGTGGTCAATGAGCGGCACACTGATTCTTGACTCGCGGACCTGGGAGAAGGAAACAGTGTCGACGAGTAGAGTCGGCCAAATGGCGCGGGTGGCAGCATTGCCTTGTGTTCGTCCCGGGGAATCTGGGGGGGTGAGGGCAGACGAAGTGTCGAACTCCTGAGTTGTCGTCACCTGTACCGTGGCAGGAACGGAAAATAGTCGAACCTTGCGTTCCATGTTGACACCGGCAAGCGTCTTGATTTCTCTCAAGAAGGTTTGGGCATGCACAGTCGAGCTTCTAGCCAACAATAGAGGAGGTGGGTTCCTGGCCTTGAGAGACTGTTCGATGGGTATGGTGCTGACATTTGACCAGAGTCGGTGAACGTGGAAAACGGGTGGGTGAAGTTCGTAAACAATATTGGCAGGTGCCTGTTTGCTATCTGCTGTATTGACAGCTGTGCGAGTGATGGGGGGTTGACCATCTTTGATACCGTACCAGTCCAAGACTAACTTCCATGCATCTTCGGGGAACAGTTCGAAAGACTCAAGTCCGAGCCCCGGGACAAGGCGGACGAAGTCCTTACCACTGGAGTCTTGAATGACTTCTTGCACAATGTCTGAGTTGTCGACCGGCCCCAAGGGTGAAGGATCATCAGAGCCTGTCGCTTCAGACTTGAATCCGGTTCGCAATGCAAGAGCTTTGTCTAGCCACGTCCTCGATACCAAATAGGCTACGCTACCTTCCTCCACGGGTGCATCGGCGAAGGCTTTGAGCAACATTTCGATAATCTTTACCTGTTCCGGCAAGGGAGGAGGTGCTGCACAGGTGCCGTCAGTCATTTTTTTTTTTAAAAAAAAAAGCCTTTGCAAATTATACTTGCTGACGGCGGTTTATTTCCATCATAGAATCATCTTACGTTGAGACAAAGGCGCCCCATGCCCATTCAAGGGAGCAGCGTCCACACTCATGGCCCGAGGAAGCTGATTTAAGGAGACATTCGACTCTTGACCACCATGTGAGGCACTCGTCTCCTGGCTGGCATTCTTGCTGTCAGCACCGTCAGCACCGTCAGGATCCATGCTGGAAGCTCTTCTTTTCAGTGGTGAGGAAGACCGATGAGGCAGCTCAGCATCGCCGTTCATAATAAGACTCCTGGAGGCAGAAAAGGGCGATTGGCTTCTGCCTGCGATGTCAGCCGAGCCAATCTCGTCCCCTCCTCTGTCACTTTCGAGGCAAAGCTCAGCGTAGGCCGAGGCGCAGGGCGATGAGGCAACAGATGAAGCGTAATCGAAGGAGACGAGGGAAGAAGCGTGGGTTTGCAAACGCGGAGGCAGACCCGAAGCGGGCAGCGAAGCCGTCCGTAGAGAGCGAGCGGCAGAAGCGTCGCACTCGAGTCTCGAGGCGATAGAATCGGCGGAGGAGGAGAGAAGAGGGTCGTCGTCGCGGTCGCACGAGGGTAGAACGGAATCGGGAGAGGACGAGCTGGGTCGTCCAAATTCTGGTTTGGTCGAGGGCGGTGGGCGCGCAAGCTTTCTCTTCTTTGAGGAAGACGTCTTGACAGTGAGCTGCGCGGGCAGCTCGGAGGCAAAGGCAGATGAAGAGTCGTGAATGAAGAGGCTTGCAAGACTGCGGGCAAAGACGTGACGAGGACGCCTCACGTAATAAGAACTGAACGACGATGAAGGATAAAATTCCGATGGTTCAGATTTGCAGAAATGGCCATCGGCGTGTGCCCCGGCTGGCAGGTGGGCGGAGACGGGGCAGAGAAACGGTCGTTACTTGGTGCTGGCAGGGGGAGGGGACGGGGGAAGGCGCCAATCGAACAGCCGGATGGGCCACGACGCTGGCAGGAAGCACCGGGCTGGGCAAGAAAGGCAAGGGCCGTTTTTTTCCCCCCTCCTCTTCGCGCAAGGACCCTCCCCCCCCTCTTCTCTTTGACAACCCGTAGGACCTCGCGTCCATTTCAAACTTTGGTCCGGCCCGCCATGATCAATCGCTGCTACCTGCAGCCTCAGCTTTTGCAGCCCCTCTGTCTTTTGAATCTTTAAGCATGAAAGAAAGAACAAGCAGCAGCAGACTGGAGTTCAACGGCACACCGCTACACGCTACAATAAAGCGGAGGCATTGGTCCCAGTGAATCGAGCGCCCGGCGGGACTTTGGAACCCCCGTCTCCAAACCCTGCTGCTCGTTCTGCCCACCTTCGACGTCATGGACTCGAGTCAGCTCTCCTCAATCCCTTTGCTGCGTGGCTTCACACGTCACCACTGGAGAGGAGTGATGCTTATGATTGATGTTGTGCTGCAGGATAATCTGCCATGTTGTATTTCCTCTGCCCCCCCCCCCCCCCCCAAAAAAAAAACCCTTATGCTCACCATCGTGGCATCTTATATGTTCTAATGTATCCATAACAGGCAATGTTTGTCTTGAAATTGGAGAAAAAGGAAAAAAAAGAAGAAGAATCTTGTCCTCAGACGACAGCAGCTCAAACTCCTCGTAAGCAGAATCCATCAAACATTTCGATATTTCGATGTCGTGGCTTGCGCCGTCGGTCCAGTTCACTCCTCATATGCCGCAAGCACTCTCTTTCTATACAAGGCGACAATTTATATCAAAAATCGCCAAGTCAAGCAATTTGCTTTCTCTGCAAGCCAAATTTTCATATCCAAGCCAACCCATGTGAGTTTTAGATTCGTCTATTCGTCTATATGAATTCGCTGTTTTTTTTTTGTTTCTCTCTCTCCTCTCTCTCTGTTTCTATCGTCGTTGTCGTTGCTTCTTTTGGAATAAAAGCCCGTCTCTCAGAGTTTGGCGTCCAAATCTTCAAATTCGCTAATCTGCTTGACCGGTCGAGCGCCAGAACTGGCTAGGAGACCAGCTTTGTAGTGGTGCACGTCGGTGATCTCTTGAGCGGTGTCAACTGCTGACAGGACGTTGGTCGTTCCATTGGTCGTCTCGCTGGTCGTAGCCTGACTGAGCCCAATCTTCTTCATTGCCTCGATAACATCCTCTAGCTTATCAGAGGCAAGAAGATTCTCGCTCTGCAGGTAATCTCGAAGAAGATCAACACTCTGTCGCTTTTCTTGCGGAACATCGTTCAACCCAGACTCTTTCAACAGATTGATGACCTTGGTATCGAGCTCACCGGCATCGCGAGCCTTGAGGTGAACCGAGATGCGAGCGCGAGTGGACGATAACGGACTGAAGTAAGTGTTGAAAAATTCGACCATCTCTGCCTTGGTAAGTTTCTTGACGTGGGCCGCATCTTGCTGGGCTATTTATTCGTGAAAAGAAATTAGTTGTAAGCACTTTGAAGATCGAGCCCCCATGTCGCACGTAACTCATATCGCAGGCGATCATGCCACAAGGCAGGGGCAAGAGGCGAAATTGGGAAGAGCGAGAGGGAAGTTGTTTCTCGACGAACCTCGTTCAAAGTCATAATATTCACTTTCAATATGGGCACAGTGACGTGAGAATTCCTCGTCCAGATTCGGCAGCTTCTCGAGACGTCTGATGATGAGGCTTCTCTTGTGGCCTTCAAATTCGCCCTCACTCATCTTCTCCAAGGAGGCGCCGAATTGTATCAAGAAGGCCTCAATGCGCCGATCTAGATACTCGGGCGTCTTTTCGCTTTGAATCAGGAAGCGGAGACCCGAGGTGGTAGCAAAGCTACGGGCACCCGAAAAGACGATGTAACCAAGTTGCTCCTTTGTCCTCAGTTGGTTAAAGGCGGGTTCGTGGATCATCTGGTCAACGAGAAGTGTTTTGGCTCCAAGCTGTCGATCACCCCGATCGCCGACGTAGAACCAGGTTTCGACGCAGTGGTTGACATTAGCAGGATCCTGGAGGTCTTTCTTGTATACGAAATTGGACCCTCGGGGAAGCACGAGAGATCTGGTGATGGGCCATTGCGAGCGGGGCAACCCACGAGGCTTCAGTGTCGACTCAACCATATCAGACAATTTGAGGACATCATTCTTGTACATGTTGCCAAGGGCGGCGATCTCGATGTGTAATTGGGCCAGCATTTGTTTTTGAAGCTGACGAACATTTTCTGCGGAAATGTTGGGTAGTGCTGCGGCCATTTCCTCCACAGCATAGTTGTGTTCGGAGTTGAGCCACAATAGGTAATCTCCGACTTGCCGATACGATGACTGGAGCTGCCAATTCTCGTAGGCACGCGTGAGTCGTTCCTTCACGATGAGAAAACGGTCATTCTTGATGTCGAGATCCCGAATAGTGACAAGGACTCGCTCCAGCAAAACAGGGAGTTTGTCGTTGTATCCAGAGACTTCAAAGTACAGACCTCGTGTATCCCAACTGACCATGAATTCGAGACCCGCGATCTGAGCATCGTAGGAATACTCCTCGAGCGCGTCATGGACGAGCGATGCGAAGACCCTCATGTTGACGCTGTTCTCGGCCGAGGCAAAAACGATGGGGTTCCTTAGGCTGACAATGACGTTGGCTTTGGGAACCCAAAATGTATCATCTTTTTTCCACCAAGCACGAAGCACGTGGTCGTTGCGCACGATACGAGGAGCTAAAGCAGGCTGGGCAACCTCCCTTTTCTCAACCTCGAGCTTGTTGGGGATAAAGTTGTTTTTATGCGGTAGATGAAGGTCCGGAAGGCGTTCGGCCTTGGACATCTGCATGGCTGCTTGCAGCTCCGCCATGAGCTCCTCGGGAATCCTCTCGCAGCGGTACTCCGTCCCGTACCATTTCTCCTTCCGATCCCAATTGCTCGGAAAATTGCGAGAGACGATGGTCATCCTGAAATTGTCGGGACGCAACTTTTCCAAGGCCCTGGCAATGACGGAGGCGTCAAACTTTCGCATCCGGCTCTCCCCGCTGAGCAGCCACTCGCGGGGCAAGGGTTTCTGCATCACAGAGCTGATTCGGCTGGTGAAGCGACTCGCCAAGGTCTTTTGTCGAAACTTGAAATCCACGTCAGCCATGCCTTTCTGTTCCTCGAATATCCATTGTTGGGGTGGTGATTCGCGCAGCATGGCGATGTATTGAAAGATGATCTTGACGATGTCCGAATAATGCGTTAAGCCCTGTAGTTGAGCTTCGTGTCAATATAAAGCTCGAGGCTAGCATGAAAACGGGGCAGAAGACGAACCTCCTCTGTCAACCGGACCTGAATCTCAAAGATATCAGGCGACCCGGGACATATGCAAGTTGCGCCGGCAGATAGACCGTTGGCCCAGCCCTTGTTCTTGATGAATGACATGATACTCCCGGGGCCTTCATGGCCTATCAAATGGCTGATGTACTTGCTCGGCTGAGATTCGTAAAGCGCCTCCTCGTCGATGAAGGAAAAGATGAGGTTGAGCTCTCTCGAATCCATGACGGGCTTCGCAAAGCATTGTGTGCCAAGGTCGGTCTGGCGGAATGGCTCCTCGTCCGCCCATCTATTTGGCGGTAGCTTCTTGTTCTCAATGGCCGAGAAGAGCTCGACGACCCACTTCTGCAACACATCCAAGGACTCACGGCCGAGGACGACCAACTTCATACGGTTGGCCGAATAGTGCTTGTCATGGAACTCGATGAACTTTTGGCGAACGTTGATGCCTTGAGATTCAGGAATCGTCTTGAGGACTTCCAGGTTGCCGGTGGAGAAGTGGCAGTAGGGATGCTTGGGGTTGGAAAGGGACTTTTCTAGCTGGAGTAAGCGCCACCTGTCGTTCTGCAGGTTCTTCTTATTCTCCGAGTCGACAGCTCGAAGCTCTCTGTCCAAGGTGCTGGAGAGGAACAAGGGCTCGACGAAAAACTGGGCGAAGCGGTCGAGAGCGCCATGGAGAGGGGAGGGATTGGAATCCGAAGGATTCTCGTCATTGGCAGGCTTGGCTGCCACTTCGAAGTAATAGTTGGTGGAGGTGGCGGCCGTGTAGGCGTTGGAGTTGCCAGAGTTGGCCGACAAATATTGGTTGTATTCATTCTCGACGGGGAATTTCTTGGTGCCCATGAACAGAAGCTGCCATGTCGAAGAGGTCATGGCCGGGCGTCAGTCAATGGACAGAAAGATGGCGAGCCACGGTGGACGTGGTGCAAATGGGCGCTGGGTCAACCTGTGGAACCCGGATGGGTAAGTCAAGTTTCGACTTACATGCTCGACGGCGTGGGCCATGCCAGGCATCCCGTCCTCGTCGCTGAAATTTCCCACTCTGACGTCGAGGGCGGCACTGGCCTTGTCCGTCTCGGCATCGTGGACCAGCAAGACTTCCAGGTCGTTCTCCAGGCGGATGACGCGGTAGTCACGGTCGTCAATGGACGGTTTCTCGAGAGTGTCGGTCACGAGCACGACGGGCGCACGACGGGCGGCCTCCATGGCCAAGGGCTGCGCGGACGGCATGGCTTGGTTGCGACGAGTGCCAGGGCGCAGCACAGGCGAGGAGGAGAGGAGGAGAGGAGGAGAGGAGGGAGGGGGGAGGGGGGAGGGGAGGGGAGGCGGGAGGCAGAGCAGAAAGCAAAGAAAAGGTGCGGGCAGGCTGATGGCGGAAGAAATGGGGGGACGTTGAACTTTGTAGTTGAGCGACCAGACTCGAGTCGGGCCCGGTCCAGTCGGGACTGGTTGATGACACCCGCTCGCCAGAGGACGGCGGCCCATGGCTGTGGGTCGGTCGGTCGGTCGGTCGCGGCCGGGCAGTTCAGTTCAATGGCCCTCTGTCACCAACGGTCGAGGCTGAGGCTCGCATGTGTGGCTTGAGGCTTGTTGAGGCGCACACATGCACACACGCATGCACACATGGCACTGGCACAGAGGCATGCACGTACCGCCTGCCAGAGGGGAGCCGCACACGGACCAGACACAATCCACGATCCACGAAGCGGTGACCGAAGCTCGAGCTCCTCCACGTCTGCGCTCGCGTCGCACCCAGCCACTGCGTCGCTCCTTCCGCCAGACACAACATTGCATTCCATCGCCCTCTTCCACGTCCACGTCCACGTCCACGTCCACGTCCACGTCCATCTCCGTCTTCCCGCGACCGCCATGTCGCATAGTTTCACCGTCCGACACAGGCGTGCCACTCGATCCAAGTGTTTGCCTCTGCCCATCCACCACCTCCGACATGCACAACTGCAACACCCTTGATCCTTGTTTGCCCCAGACCCAACACCACACTAGCCATCTTCCGTAAAGCAAGGGAATCCCAAGACGTATTAAGCTCACAGCCATCGGGCCCCTGCCCCCGGCCCCGGCCCCCGCGTGCGCCCTGATCCGCCCTTATCCTCTTCCTCCCAACAGAGAGTGTCCGAGATGCAAAAGCTGGCTCTCCCTCACCGCACGCTCCCTCCAGTACTGTTGCCGGAGAAAGCTCCCCATCACCGAATGTTGTATGCCGCAGGTTGCGAGGGCCGACGTGGTCTGGTCCCATCAACACGGTCGACACCAGCCAATGGACACTGGGCACGGGGCGCGGGGCACCGACGGCAACATCAAGGGACCAACCAGCCTTATTGGTGCTCACATCACGTCATGTCACGGGCCAGCACACCGCAAACTCGCAACGTGGAAACAACCCTGATGGCCTCCACCAGAAACAGCACCACGCTCCCGCCCACTCGCCCTTCCGACGCGAGTTGCTGAAGACATGTGGCGAGAAGAGCTCGTCACCTTTCCGAAAACATATTGTCTGCCTGGTCTGGACTCGGCCCGCAAATGCCTCGTCTCTCGACGCAACCGTACAATCAAAGGGAGTTGTGCTTTCCTCCCCAATCTCTGCTGGTATTTCAAACCAGGCGAATATAAAAACAAAACAAAACCCGTGCTTGACAGACACTCTGTCTCATGCTGCAGCATGTACCATGCATGTACGCACACTTGCTTTTCCGGCCTCATCTACCGGCTGCACATGCAGCACTTGATTCAAGAACAACCCTCTCTCCCCTTCCCAACCCCAACCTTCATCTGTGTTTTGTTTCATCAGAGCTTGTGATTTGTCCCTCTCTTCATCAGGCCATCCCATGTCAACTGTAAAGTGCGCATTTCGGTGAAGCCTTGATAAAAACATTCATCCTCGCCACCTTGACCGCCAGTGGACTTGACCTCCGTCTTGGCATAGACATGTTATATGCACAGATTTCACGACCGTCATGTACGCGCACGGCAGCCACACGAGCAAGTTTGGACCAAAAACCCTCCAGACGTTGCAACTCCACCAACTGTCCGCCCTGATGCCTCCAAATGCCAAGACGGCTATGCTCGACGGCATATCACGGTTGAGGTTGACGAAATCTCCGTCACGCGTAGTACCGCCTCCTTCAACAGCTCATGGATACGCGCGCACCCTGCCCGATCCATGGTCTCTTGAGCGTCATGCTTCGGCACCGGGGGCGGAGTTGGGGATCAATTTCGTGCCAGCGACGTGACGCGCACTACTACACAGCCTGGAATAAACAACGGTCGCGACAGAAACTCGTCAGATGTCTAATGGGATGGCATGTCGTTGACTGCCCCTCCGCCGATTACGTCCAACGTATTGATGGTACGTCGTCAATAGACTGCTCCAGGTTTGCTTGCTACTTGGTCTTCCTGCGCGACACCGCAGCACTTTTATTTGCTCTGCCACGCAGATCGTCGAGCAGCATCTCTGCCGAGCTAAGAACTGTTGTCAGACTGCAAATTGCCCATTGGAAGATGGTTACATTTCGTCATCAGCACTCGGCAACGTGGTAAAACTCCCGCTTGATAGTCTCCATGTCTTCTGCTACAGTCACAAAGATGCAGCTTTCTTTAGTATTTTTGTGCGTTGGTTCTGAAATGGTATTTAAAAAAGAAATTCATTTTATATAATTCTGTTCGCTGATTGTCCACATGGTTTCTTTAGAGCCAAAGTTGAAAAAAAAAAAAAAAAAAGCTCGTCGTCTTCACGTGCCATGTGTAAAATCGCGTTGGATTCAGTGAGTGGTAGTAAAAAGTGTTCCACCTGCTCAACATGAACAGGCCCGGTGGCCGCGGCTGTTTGCATTTGCGACATTAAAGTCCTATGATCTTGGTTTTGAAGGCTCGCCGGTAGGCGGTGAAGACGGCCGCGAGGCTATAGTCATGGAGCATCAAATCAAGTCTTTGCAGCACTTACAATGCTTGCTCATGCACGTCAAACAAACGTGTACGTCATGAGCCTCTCGACCAACTGTTTTGGTTCGAGTACATCTGGGTGCGGCCTGAGCATCTGCTCGGACCAGGTGAGCATGTCAAAGTAACAGACTTGCAATCTTGGTCTTTTGGCTTTGACTCGTCAGTCTGCGAAAGACTCATGGAGGTATAGGTCACGTTGACGCGAGCCCGTGGCTCTGCCAGAAATCATCACGGCCGAACCCCGAATGGTTTGCTAGGGCTCCGTGGCTTGTGCAACATCAACAGCAGCAGCATCGGAGGCCAACTCGCTGAGGTGAGACATGTCTGTGCAGATCTTGAGAGCACAAGATGAATCATCATCGACACTCACACCAAGTCTTGTCTCATGACTTCCTGCGGGCTTTCTTCATCGAGCAGTCTGATGCTTTGTGGCCCATTTGCTGGCAGTTGTAGCACTTCATGTCCTTCGTATTGGGTGAACTTTGAGCTCCAAATTGCCCATCTCCTGTTGAAGAGATTGATGTGAGATTGTTTAGCCGAACGTCCTTCTTCTTTCGCTTTTCGCGGAATTCTTTGGCCCTAGTCAATTCCTTATCATTTCTGGGTCGAGATTGTGACCGCGATCGGGCGAAGCGATCTGAGGCGTTCGCATTGAAGTCGGAAGGTCTATTCTTTCGCTTGCGGTTGCTATCACCATCGTCATTGGAGCTGGGACTTGACTCGTCGTTTGAACTTGGTGCTTCGTTTCCCTTTGCCTTCTTTTAAGACGATTAGCATTCTACACTTTCTTGCAGCGGGAATAAAGATTCCGAGACTCACGGCTCCATCCTGCTTCGCAGGTTTAGTAGACGTTCTTCCTTCAGCGGGGTTGTCCTCATTGTTGTCGTCCGAGTCGATATCGCCGTAGCCTACGTAGACAACATTCAACGGTCGCGACTGCTTCTGGCGCTGGGCTTCGTCAATTTTTGTTTTGAGAACCCAGTGCGTGTCGGCGGCAGAATGTTTCTCCAAGGCGGCTTGGCGCGTAGCTTCCTGGTCGTCTAATGCTGCTTGTATCAGGGCTTGGTCGATGTTGGGATCGATTCGACCTGGAGCCGGAGACCGATCCACTTTCCTTTTCTTCATTGATGGACCGTCGGAATCCGGCGACCCAGCAGATGAAGCTGATGCAACGGCGCGCTGCATAAACTTCATCGTCAGAAGCCTCGACGACACTCCTTTGGGGGTTTCTGGCGCCATGGTGAATATGAGGTAACTTGTAGGTCAGGCAGGATTTGCAATTTTTTTTTTCTGCGATGTGAAAGACAGACAGAAATAAAGCAAGAACGCATATGCCGAAAAAAATACGCAAAGCTCGTCAACACCCGCCTGCCGAAGTGCGACGCACGGAAAATCTTGGTGTATCGGAAGCTGGTCTGTGTTTCTGGATTTCTAATTTTTTTACGGGTCATGGCTAGTGAGGGCGTAGATAAACCCAGAGTTGTTCAACTAGCTAATCCGAGAGTTGTTGTGGGGCTGCCACACACACGCCACACACACGCCACAAAGATACTTCTAGCTTTATTTGCTTAATAATTTATTTTAATTCTAAATAAATAGCTATTAATATGCAACTAAAGCGTTTAGGGTTAGATAATTATAAAATACTAGTTAGAGGTTAGGGTTAGGGATAGGGCTTAGGGTTAGAGCTAGGATTAAGGTTATTGTGATATATTCTATGTATTTTTTATAAAGTAGCTAATCCAAGAGTTGTTGTGGGTCGAGCTACAATAACTCTCGCGACCTATCATAACTCTTGTGGACCCATAACAACTCTCGGATTAGCTAGTTGAACAACTCTGGGTTTATCTATAGCCTCATGGCTAGTTACAAAAGTAGCATGGCTGACTTCCGGAAATATATTATCCCGGCTCGGGGTCACATCCCGAGAGCAGTCCCCAACCTCACGATGCGAGGTTCTGAGCAGTGGCTTTCAAGCCGACGAGACCATCCATAATCGACGTGTACAACATGGCGGCCTCGCAGTTGAGATCCTTTAGCATTCTGGCGCGTCGCTTGCGTGTCTCACGACGTGCTTTTACAACCACCTCTCGCCAATTCGAGGCAGTGGTGCCCGCCAGCTCCCGAACAGAAACGTCTCCTGCCTTGGCAGAAGATGCGCAGACCAAGCCAATCGAACAGGCGCCAAACCGAACAGATGTTTGGTCACGATCCCAGGCGCCCAGATCGAAAGCCATGACTGGCCCTCGGTTTGAGCAGACTGACTTTGATCTCCAGGTGACTATGTGCCCGAGGAATTATTTACGCCGGACAACACTGACCGCAGCCCAGCCTCAACCACTATCTGCGATGGAAATGATACATAAAGAGCCCGTTCGATGGACACATGACCGTACAGTGGCTTGTGACGGAGGTGGCGGTCCTGCCGGCCATCCACGAATCTTTATCAACACTGACAAGCCGGAAATCGCAACTTGCAACTACTGTGGAATTCCCTACGTATGCTTCACATCGTTCGAATCCGGCTTTGTTCCAGGCATTGAGTAACTAACAACTAGTCAGGCCAACGAGCACCACCGAAAGCACCTCGAAGCTCTACCTCAGACATCGTACCCCTTGTCATGAACGCACATACTTTGCATTTTAGACGAACCCCGAGACCAGATTCAAAGAGGACAATGCACACAATTCTGAGAGGATGACATGTCAATTCGACAGCTGCTCGGTCAATTCGCCTTTGCTGTGCTCCGTGCTGTGACATGGTTCTGTGTACTTTTTCCCCCCTCCTTCGTGGTCACTAGCTGCTCGATTTGAATTGATGCTCACGGCAATTGGACTGAATCGCTTTCCATGGTTCTTGTTCTGAATAATGTGTGGCAGGAGTCTTTTTGTACAAAGTCCTCCTTTGGAGTTCTGCTTGTATTTGTGATATAAAGTGTCAAGAGTGTCGCAAAAAATCATATGCGCGCAGCCTGTCGACTTGAATTCCGCGAGCTTGCGCGTGAAAGTATCGAAGCAAAAAGTTAGTTGCACAGAAATAAACAGCAGCTTTCCTTCCTTCATTCCTTCTTTATTTTCCCTGTCTCTTTTTCCTTTCTTATATATCTATTTTTTTTTGGGTATTTTTTCATGTCAAGAATCATGTTCGAATTACGTGGCCAATCTGTTCAGCACCTGTCGAGCTTTTCCGACGACGCGAGAGTGACATGTGCACATGTGCCGGATGTAGATTGTGTGTGTGTATTTTACGCCCGCCACGTCCCGGTTGGGCACAGGGCGTAAAAAAAAAAGACCGACAGAGACAGGATTTGAACCTGCGCGTCCGAAGACATGGCATTACGGATATTCGAGTGCCACCTATTAACCACTCTAGCACTCTGCCTGTGATCGTTGGATGTAAATTGTTGCAACAGCCAAAGCAACCTCCCCAATCAATCACAATCTCATCAGAGACCCAAGCCCCACCCATCGTCACCATCCCACCACCCAGAAGCTACAACAGCAAGAAATGCCTCCATACTCTTCCCAGCGACTCTCCCCCAGCACAACCGTCGGCCTCCTGTTCCTTCTCCTGATCGCCTTCTTCCCTAGCGTATTCCACGCCGTCTGGACCTCGCCCTTCAGTCTACTCCACGTCTTCCGCTCGTCCTCGGAGGGATACACAGGCACCGGCACAATGACGTGGTTTCAGAAACAACTCACCCTGCCAGCCCAATCCCGCGGATCCTACCTCATCACCGACCATATTGTCCGGTCCCTTCCCGAGATCCGCAACTACAAAGTCGGGCTGCTGAATCTCTTTGTGCAACACACGAGCTGTGCCCTGAGCTTGAACGAGAACTGTATGTGGTGAGAGGCCCGACTTCTGGTACGGGGGTTCTTGATAATCTATATGTCACTTTACCTGGTGCATTACCACCTTGTCTTGTTGTTCCCTCTCTGCCATGAATCCTTTTGCGCATCACCGTCAAGCTAAACCGGTCGCATTACCACCTTGTCTTGTTGCTCCCTCTCTGCCATGAATCCTTTTGCGCATCACCGTCAAGCTAAACCGGTCGCATTACCACCTTGTCTTGTTGCTCCCTCTCTGCCATGAATCCTTTTGCGCATCACCGTCAAGCTAAACCGGTCGCAGGGGATGAGGACGTGAGGGCGGATATGAGTGATGCGTTGGACCGAATCGCCCCCGCGGAAGGGCCCAAGGGCGAGGCTTTGTATCGTCATGAGTAAGGCTTTTGCTCTTCTGTTCTGCATTGGAAGCTTGCTAAACACATCATTGGTCTGCAGCGCGGAAGGCCCCGATGACATGCCCGTGAGTGGAAGCCTTTTTCTTTCTTTCGTTCCTGGAAATATAAAGTCCCTACTTGGATTGACCTCTGTCGATAGGCTCATATCAAATCGGCCCTAATTGGAGCTAGTGTGACCATCCCAATCAAGGATGGAAAGCTTGTGCGTAGATTCTATTGCTTGTACTGGCACCATCACTGAGCTGACAAACCCGTATCTTAAGGCTACGGGAACCTGGCAAGGAATATGGTATCTCGAGTTCAGAACCAGCCAACACCAGCGCCGTCTAATGGCAACTATTCAGGGCGAAAAATTATGAGAAGGGGTCTGCAGGAATACAGTTAATAAAAATGCGCCATGCCAAACCAGGTTACGGCGAAGTCTTAGAGACTCTGTCTTTAATGATACATGTCTGTCCGCCATTTGCGCCTAACACCATCGCATTGCGTCTTTGTTTTATACCAATTACGCCCGATCAATCTTTATAGCGTTCCGTTTTCCACTTTCACCTCTTTCATATCCGTGTCATCTCCAGCCAGGACCTTTGTCTTGGGCACGTAGCCGTCAGGCGGTCCAACACCAGGTGTCATAGCCACAACGTCGCCATCTTCGTTCACGAATTCGAAATTATAGCGGCTCAGAAGGTGCGGAATGGCTGAAAGCTGTGGTCCGTAGCGGGCCGTGTTGTCATAGAGTTCGAATAGAGGGACGGCGAGCAGCTTCATGTTCTTCGGGACGCTCAAAACTTCTGCAGAGAAAAAATAACACCAATAAGCAAGATGGCTTTAGTTGCTGGCCCGGCAAGTTTTCAATAACGCGGTTTTTCCGTTTCTTTTCTTTTCTTTTCTTTTCTTTTCTTTTCTTTTCTTTTCTTTTCTTTTCTCTTCTCTTCTCTTCTCTTCTCTTCTCTTCTCTTCTCTTCTCTTCTCTTCTCTTCTCTTCTCTTCTCTTCTCTTCTCTTCTCTTCTCTTCTCTTCTCTTCTTTTCTTTTCTTTTCTTTTCTTTTCTTTTTTGTTGTTGTTGTTGGGGGGGGGCGCTTACTCGTTTTGGGTAAATGAATAAAGTATAGCTTCTTGCACTCCTTGGGCCTTGTGACATGTGCTGGAATAAAAGGATACATGAAGGTCTCAAAGTTGGGTCGCCACCACTGGGCAAGACATTCGCCGATTTCCCAGTTTCCAGCCTCCTCGCCCTCGCTTAGGCGACCCACGGGGGCAAGTCTCTCGTCGAGTCTTATCTTGAAGCCTTCTTCTTCAGTATCTTCAGGCCGGAGGTAATCACCAGGAAGCTTGAAGAAGGCGTTTGCGATTTGAAGCATGAGGATGTGCGGGTGATTGTGTTCGTGGCAGACGAGGATGCCTTCACAGGTGCGACGCATGCCATGTTCGGCAAAGTGCTCCTCGAGGCGTTTCAGACGAGCGATGACGGACGGATCTTCTTCAGGCTGCGTCTCTTTGACGCCGAATGTGTAGTTGGAGAGCGGGTAGAGGGTGACTTTGGCGGGTTGTTTGGAATTGAAATCCAGAGGGACTATGGGCGGCTGGGCGGATTGCAGCGCCGACGGAGGTATCGTGGACATGTCGGAGGTGGGAAGGATTGCCTCTGGCTAGCGAGAAGGTGGCTGCAAGTTGGGCTGGGCTGGTGGGAAGTGCACGCCTGCGCAGAAAAACGCGGTGAACAAAGCAGCCTTGGTGGATGGAGAGCAGTGTGGTGAGGTGATTCGCGCCAGGCTCGAACAGCTCTTTGGGATGAGTCGTGGAACTGCCGTCCTGTTGACTCGAGCTGTCGACCGGGTTCCGAATCCAATAATGTTGGTTGGTTGTTGCCCGAGCAGGGAACCAGGCGCACTTTCCGGGCAGGCGGTGTGGAGGCGTGCCCGAAGCACAAGAGATGTATGCACAGTGGTGTATGTAAGTACATTAACATACAATAGTTGTTGCTTGTGCGTGCGTTCTATTGAACCTGGTACTTGCTTGAATGACATGACTGCTCGTAGGTACCTACCTAGGTACAAGTAGTATTTCAATCGTGGATTATGAAAAAGTTTCTCAGCGCTTCTGATTCCACCCAGCGCCTGCACGTCCTAGAACCATGCAAGCAGGCACGCTCTTCACGTCACGGTCGACACGCGATCAAATGTGCATCGAGATCAACCTGTTCCAACACGTCGAGGTAACAGAGTGCGACCCCTTCGGTTCTGTGGAGGGACGTCGTCAAGCTTGAGAGCGAGCGAAATAGCGTCGTCATTCCGTCTACGGTCAACCGCTTTGTCGTCGCTTTTTCACCCCTCCCCCCAAAGGATAACATTGAAATATGATACATCAGACATTCCCATGGAGAACTGTTGGCTCCAAGACGTGTTGGCTTGGAGAAAAACCGGCCTTCACCTTTTTGGGAAAGCCGCGGTGCACCTTTGTTGTCCATGTACCTACGGGCCCGAATGTGTGTATTTGTACGGATACATGGAGTAGCAGTCGACCCGAGACATTGCCTCCCATCGTGCTCTCGTAAAAGACGACAGGTGGCATGGCCGTTTTATTCGTCTATTTCTGGACAGAGCTGCGTCTGGTGCATTTCGTGCATTTCGACGGCACGGAGTATCTAGGCCCTCGCGATCTGTATTCCCTGACCAAGGCGCACGTGGCTCATCCGATCAGTCCATGGCCACTGCGTTGATTCGGGCATCACATGGTCTGACGAGACTTTTCTGGAGCAAGGACTCGCTCGACTCACGACGTGGATGGCGCAGGTGTGGAGAATTAGAATTGAGATGAGCCGGCGGAACCTCAATGCTTTGCGGGCATACTTTGTATAAGTTTGCGAGTGGAACGGCCTGGGCCGGCCAACGAGGTAGCGACAAGACCAGACATGGACACTAGCCGACAACTTACAAGTTACAACAGACCAGACACTACTTACAAAAACAAACATGAGGCCGCCGTCTTGCGATATCAGCCACATTGTAGGTACGAGCAGGGATGTTCAGACTGGTGCTACCGCCATCACAGGGCTCCACAGGACTCCGTGTCGGGAGGCAGGAGCCGCCAGGCGGCGGCAAGTCATGCTTTCTCAGCGTTGCTGTCTGTGCGTTGATGAGGCAACCGGTGAAATGCACGGTACATGCAGGCAGCACTCAATGCTCAGCCACACAATGGACGATTATGTGGAGGAGGGCGCATGGCGGGTGATGAATGAATGATTCGCGTGCACACCAGCAGCAGACTGCATACTGCACGCCAATACACACTGCAGATGCCAGAATGACACCGACGTGGGCAACTGCCAACGAGTAAGGCTGACCTCGCCCCTCGCACCTTCCACTGCTGCCACTGCCTCCCACTGCCCCTACCACTCGGGTCCCGTCGAGGACATCTGGGCCCATCTGGACATCCACAACCTTGTGCAGTCCTTGTGCACTTGCTGTGCCGTCCAGATACATTGGGTACTTACTTAACTACAAGTACTTAGGTAGATGCTCGGTACGTAAGTAGGTTAAGTACTTAGGTAGGTAGGTAAGTACCTAGGTAGGTAGATACAGTGTTGGTGCACGCGCTGCACACATAGCCAGCCAACTCAACTTCCGCCAGCCAAGTGCGAATCTACCCCGCCACCTTCCGTCTCCGGAAATCGCTGGTCCTTCCACGCTTCCCACGCGCACGCGAAACACTGAACGCAACAGCGAGCGTTGATTCCCGTCCCGTCTGCTGCGTCTTTGTGCGTCCAGTCGTGTTGCCGACCTTCTTCTTCTTCTGCCGCCGCCGCCGCCGCCTGTTCATGAATTCCCTGTCAATCTTCTCGCCCGTCTGGACTCTCTCCATTTGCCAACGCCGACTGTTCGAGGTGTCCAAGGCTGACGGACCGGCGCCCTCGTTCTGTCCATCACCCTGCGACCTGCTTTTCTGGTCCTCGGCTGCTGCTGCATGCAGGCAAACAAACACCGCCACCAAGATGCTCACTGAGGACACCAATCGCGGTGCGCACCAAGAGCCGTATGCCGGGCAAAACTCTGTGTCATCTCCACCACAGGACCCCTCCATCTCCTTTGCTTTCAACCCGAGCCTAAAATCCGCCGACGACGCCAGATCCTCAATATCTTCAGACAAGAGCGACTCAAAACCCCCGAGAAGTGCCATGCGGCGAACGTCCAGTATCTCCAAGCTTCCACTGAGCCCGAGGCGGGTCCGGTTTGACTTCATGGGCGAAGAAGTGCTTCCAACCTCATCACCTCAGCATACCGCCTTCATAGCCGCCCGTATATCCTCCCCAGTACCTGCGGATCCTACAGGTTCTTCAGATCCTGCATTTCCCGAGTCATCTTTCACTTCGAATCTTGCTACCGATCCCGGAGAGGATGAAGGAGAAGTCCCACCGCGCAAGGTCTCATCCTCCGATGCCCTGCGTGCTCTGTCGAGAGCGCCGCGGGACGAAGATGGAACTGTCTGGACAGTGGTGAACTCTGACTCGGAAGACTCCGGTGCTGACGAGGTCCAGTTGACGCAAAGCCACCAGCCCGAGAGACCTGATGAACCGCTCACCAACAGCGCCGCTCCTACGTCACCTGGACCGGAAGGAAGAGTGACCACACCCACAACTCCGATGGGGTACAAGACTAATATTTCCAATATGACAACGCACAACTCGAATACGCCAGAAGATGATTCGAGTGACGATGAGGACATTCTGTCAATGGCTAAGCGCAGAGCACCTCCACCATGTGCTTCCAGAGAGCCAAGTCCGCAAGGCCCCCCCACGTCTGGGAAGGAAGATGTCTTGTCCGCAGCTAGTGGGCAAAATACACGGCCATCCAATTCTGAACAAGCAGATTTGGCTTGTGGCGAGACCATACGAAACGAAGGTCCCGCATCGGATGATAGTGAAGAGGATTTGTTCTATTTTGAGCCGGACGGTATAGAGGGTGGTCCCAAGTCGATCCCACGCGGAACCAAACACGAGCCTAGAAAGCAAGAAGAAGAGTCAGAGTCAGCGTCAGAGTCGGGAGAGGATGATTCGGAGGACGAGATTGATACGGAAGCTTTGCCCTCAACAAATGTCTATGCAACGTCACTGCCAGTTGAGATTCCCATACCGGAGATGCGGGAAGACCCACAGGCGCCCCCGGGTTCACAGCCTATAAAACTCAGAATGCATTCTGGTATGGTTGGTTCATACAAAGGTCGGCCGCTTGTGATACCGATTTTGCGAAACGATGAAATACTGGACGAGATCCGTTCTTCTGTGCCCATCAGACCCATTGTGGGAAGTGTACATGATCGAAGTCCGGCCGACGACCTCAATGTCAGTGCTATGCAGGGATCCATAGAGGAAAGACTGGCCGAAGCCGCCAGCACCGCAAGGAGCTTCAAGGAGCGCCTCATAATAGAGGAAATGATGGATTCCATGAAAAAAACAAGGAGAAAACCGGGACGACAGTAGCGGTAAACATCTTGCTGAGTGTACGCAGTCCAGTGTTGTCATCTCCCTGAACACATTTCTTCCTATTACATCTGACTTTTATTTTATTTCTTTGCTACATTGGAGATTTGGTCATAGCTTTTTTTTTTCTTCATCTTTTTTGGTTTGTTTGCGTTCTGTCGAGAACAAGGGATTAATTCACGGGAATGGGCGGGAATCAAGCGGCATTGATGAGGCGTTGGCATTTGTTACCTAGGAGGGAGTTTCATATAATATTGGCAAGGGCAACCATTGGCCAATTTCTTGGCTCAAGGATTGATTTCTGGAGGACAGAACCATTATGAGTCCCCGGCCTGGTCGGTTTTTCATGGTCATGGTTACGGGCAACGACACGAATACCGAGTGGTCTTATCCAAGGCCCGAAAGGGTCTATACATGAGGATAATTTATCGTTACGAAAAAAGAAAAGAAAAAAAAAACGTCAGTGGGGTCAATGACACGGCTTTTTGTTCTCTCTCCTTTTACTGTCCGTTACAGACTCAACTGAAGCAGTTTTGCCAATTCGCAAGTGGCATTCTCATAAAGTCACGTATCGCTGTAACGAGGTTATTCATCGGACGAGGCGGCCCAGTCAGCTTTGAGAGGCAAACAGCGGCAACCATTCATTAGTGGGCGCAACCGGCGCTTTGTCCAAGATAGTCAGCGACATCCACCTCAGCAGATGCCTGGACACTTGCCACCAAAACCAAACCTTCTCGTTGCACGTCTGCGACAGCACGGGTCATAATCTCCTCAGGACTTTAATTCCCATTTTAACAGACGCCGCTTGCAATGGGTGGTCTCAACCTGGAAGTCTTCAAGGTATGGGTTTTTCTCCCTCCCCAAATGCGCGCGCCATCATCCACCGCAACGTTCTTTGTCTAATCCGGGGACACAAAAAAAAATGGTCGCCACAGTTTGGCATGTATGTCATGTTTCCCATCGGCATCATGTACTACTTCGGCACGAACCTCGACAATCGATTCTCGGTGCAGGGTTTCTGGCCCAGGCCGGAGGAGTGCAACTCGCTGCCTCGCGATCGGGAGGAGATTAAGGCCGAGTACGAGCGGATCGTGGCACGGCAGAGGTTTCGTCAGGCTCAGTTGCGGGAGGAGCAGCGGCAGCGCGAGCTCTTGGAGGACGGTCGGAGGTGATGAGGGTGAGGCAACTGGGCGTTTGGGGAATGAGGGGGAGGAGGGGCACTTGTTTGGCGCTGACGGGGCATGCCGCGTGGTGTGAGATGTAAAATCAAACGGTGGGTTTTCTGTGATGGCGCCATGCGCATAGGTTATTCTTGATGCATGGGCGGCGGCGTTTTGGAGTTGTGCTGGTTTGTTGGACCAAAATTGAGATAATCTCTCCTCCGAATTGATTTTTTTTTCTTAGGAAAAAAAAGTCCGGAAAAGGGGTCAATGCGTGACGCGATTATATTGTGAATGACACCCAATTATTCATCTATATGCCTCTCTATCATGTCCCATTCCTCGTCGGAAATGTTCCCTCTCTGCACGTTGGTGAACAAGGCCTTGACCTCAGGGTATTCCCTTAGCCCAGCAAACAAGGCTTGGAGGCTGTCCATGGACTGCGCAGAGTCCAGCGTAACCTTGGTGTCTTGGTTCGCGGCCCAGATGATGTCTGATTCCTCCACCTCGAGCGCAAATCGTCTCGACAAGGCCTCGGTGACGGCCATTGCCTGCGGGGGCTGCGTCCAAACGAGGAATCTGCCAGCGTCCAGCGCCTCGACGTCTTCCGTCCCTTCATGTTCTATGGCTTCTTCCAGCAGATCCGACAAGGTCACTCCGCTGTCGTGACTCCTCAGAATGATCCTTCCCCGGCGCGAGAAGTAAAACGCCGTGGAGCCGACCACGCCGCCGGCTTTCCTGACCACCAATTTGAGATCCTGCAGCGTGCGCGTTTTGCTGTCCGTCTCGATGTCGGCTATGAGTGCTATGTTGGGCGGCATGAGGACTTCGAGAGTCATGGATTCGAGTTGGCCTCCTGTGGCGGAACGGCCTTGGCCACGCGCAATTGCTGCTTCGACGAGTGCCTTGGGGACGCTGGCTGCTCGGTGGGGGAGGGGGAGGGGGGAAGAAGAAATTAGTCATATGCCTCCTGCATGGCTGGGATATATTGTGTCATGGAGAAAAAAAAGTTCTGCCCATTTCCTTTTTCCTTTCTTTTTTCCGTTCCTTTCTTCCTTTTTTCCTATTCAACTCTTCTTCTTATTCAAGTGCCGTATACCTTTTGTCGCGGCTGATATAGCGTTTGCCAACTGAGGATTAAACTTGACATCTTCACCATACACTTTTCAGGAGGCGGCTTGGTTAGTGTTTGACTGGAGGAGCAAGCGAGTGCCTGTTGGTGGGTCAAAAGTAAATACAACGACGTTACAAACTTCGTGAGTACATGGCGATGAGCTTGGTAAAGGCCAATCTCTCTGACATTTTCTTCTTGTCCGTGACGGCTTTGATATGTTTCGTCTTGGACCACTTGTTGTGCCCGGCCAGTGACATGCGCGTCGTGGCGAATGTTCGCAGACATTGTTGGCAGATGGGGCGCCGAATGGCGGCGCCTACCATTGTGCGAAAGAAGCCTCGGGGAGCCGGAGGAGGAAGACAATTTGGCCGCGGCCGTGGTTCGTGGTCGTGGTCGTGGTCGTGGTCGTGACGGAGGTTGGGGGCTTGCGGACGTTGGGCAGTAGAATTTCCATCAAAAATGCTGTCGGGTTTCTGGAAATATGCTGCATCTTATCGACAGCATCTAGCTCGGGTCCCACCGCACCGCACCATTGATGGCTGCGGAGCTGCAGAGGTGCAGACTGGCTTGGCCGGCCAGCAACGGTGATTGGCCGGATGCACGACAATCCATCCCTGACGGCTTCAATGAATGTTTCTTCGATTCGGCGCCCCACTCCTCCCCCCCACCCCCGATACCGACGAGCTCCCCGCCGACGAGCGTCCAGACTGGCCTGGCCGGCCCTGGGATGTCCTCGCCAACCCCTTACGTCGCCCAACGACAATCCGACGTGAGAGTTGTCTTCTCTGCTTGCCACCCAACGCCCTTCAGCGCAACGCAGTCGACGGCTTGCCATCTCTCTCCATGTCGACAAGTCCGGAGCCCGAAGCTCCAAGAGAGCAGTCTCCCGCTGCCGAGGCTCCTCCCTCTCCAGCCGTTGCCCAAGCGGCGTTCGCGACGTCTCCAGCGGCCGGCTCGACCATCACAACCCCCGAGCTCGATCTCCCCAAGCTGCAGGCCCTGCCTGCGGAGCAGCAAGAACTCTTCCTTCTCTCCTTCGTGTCGGACCTGAAAAAGCATGTTCTCGGGCTTGTTGCCGACGACTGCACCGCGCAGCAGTTTTATTTGAAAAAACAAGTCTTCCAGATTATCAACCTCGCGAGTCCTGCGCCGTCACGTGTAATACGCAACAATCTGGGCAAATGTCTGGCTCATGTATTCAGCCATGGAGATCGTAAGCTTCTGTTCGAGACCATCAGCGACTTGGTTGCCATCCTATCGGGAAGCAAAGCCAAGTCGGATGGTGAGAGTCGTTCTAAGCATGCTGCCGTCTCATGTCTGGGTGAAGTCTTTGCTGCCGCTGGCGATAGTGCCATCGGTCTGCATCAATTAGCATGTACATCACTGCTCAAGCTGCTCAAGTCAGCTTCTAGCAATGCTGGTATCCGCGCCGCTGTGCTGGCCGTGCTGGCCAAGGTTGTGACAATGGTGGAGGGCAGCATGGACGAAAGCGTCTCTCGAGATGTTTGGAAGCAAGCGCGGAGTTGTGCCGCGTCCGACAAGGGCTCGCTGGTGGTCATTTCCGCATGTCGATGCTTGAAAAGTCTCGTGAAAAACACCCCCTACTTTCGAAACTCTGCCGATCTCGACAAGTTGGAAACTGCCGTCTTCAAGGCAGTTGACTCGAGTTCCTCCCAGGTCCGGCACGCCGCGGCGGACTGCTTCGCGGAGGCGCTGGTTCAGGGCTACGCCCCGAACGGTAATAGTGATCAGTCCAGAGGCAAGAAGAGCAAGCCCAAGATGAAGAGAGCCTCCACGCATCCCGCCATCACGAGCATCAATGAAGATGAGGACGAGCTACCCCCACGGTCTTCCAGCCCGGCTCCCAGCGGCAAACGATCGCAAGATCTTGCTCTCACTCTGACAGATATGCTCAAAATTCTGTCAAGTCAATACGTCAAGTCTAATACGTCCAACAAAATGCGTGCTGCGATTGGCGTATGTTTCGGGAAACTACTTCGGAGGCTGGGAGAGCGCACGGTGCAGGTTAAATACTTGCAAATCGTGGAAGTCCTGTCCGTGGACATCCTTGGGCATCCGACAATTGCGAACAACCGCTACCGACTCTTAATCAGCAGACGAATCATCGATACAATCCTCCACGATGTTGTCGGCCGCGAGATTTTGGGCGAATCTGGTCAAATATCAGCTGCCGAAGCTCTAGTCAACAATGTACTCAAGAATTATCCCCAGGCGCTCGCTGAGCGGCCCGAGCCCTCCAAGCAGACCCTGATTGTTTCTTTGCGGGCTGTTTCTTCTCTCGTCGCGTCACTCGGGTCCGCATCCAACCGATTTTCGGACTCCTGCCGCGACGGCCTGCTACAGGTCCTTCAGCATCCGAGCTACTCTGTGCAGGTTTTCGCGTCTAGCTGTATGAAGACATTTGTACTCGCCTGCCCACAACAGCTACTGCCATGTCTCTCCGTGTGCATGAACAGTCTCACCCGTGAGCTCTCGTTGCTTGGAGGCGGCCGCAATTCTCCACGACGGTGCCTCGGCTTTGCTCATGGACTCGCAGCCACGTTGAGTACCAGCTCTGCTCGGCCGCTCTACGGATCCGTCGATATAAACAGTCGCGTTCTTACCATGGCCACAAACCTGCTGAAATCGAGCAGTCAGTCCGAGCTGAGGGTTTCCAGTACGCAGATCCAGGTGGCTTGGATCCTCATCGGTGGCCTCATGTCCCTCGGTCCCAATTTCGTCAAGATTCACCTCTCGCAGCTCCTGCTCCTTTGGAAGAACGCTCTGCCCAAGCCTCTTGCCAAGGACAACACATCCGCCAGGAGTCTGCTCGAAGCCTCCTTTCTCACCCACGTGCGCGAATGTGCGCTTGGATCCATCATGTCCTTTTTGGAGTTTAACAGTCGTCTGTTAACGGCCGATGTGTCGAAGCGAATTGCAACAATGCTTCAGAGCACAACTGCTTTTCTGAAGACGCTTCCTTCCAAGAAGACTACCGAAGACATATCCCAACGACTGACGCCAGCTGTGCAACTTCATGATCTCGACAAGATGGTCCAGCGCCGCGTTCTTCAGTGTTATATCAAACTGGTCAACCTGAGTCCCGCCGGCAGCAGCGACACACTTTTACAGTCCAACTTGCTGACATTGGCCATCTCACTTTTCGCCGACCCCGAGAACTATAGCCCGAGCTCATTGAGTGCATCGATCGCCAACGCCGCTGGCACCTTTGACTCCATCTGGGACGTCGGGGATAACACCGGCTTTGGCATCACCGGTCTGGTGGCTGGCTTTGGCGTAAAACGGCTTCCTGGCCAGCAAGACTCATCAAGTGACGGCGATGTCGAAGTGTGTAGTCCAGAGGACCGCATTGACGACCTGCTCAAGTCACCTGTTTGTGGTAGTCTTGAGCATGATGCGTCTATGCTATACGTGAGCCGGGTGGATGATCTCTGCGTCTTTCCCGACCCGCCTGCTACAGAGGTTGTCAACAATGCCATTCAGTTGTTCGCCTTTGCTTTCCCACTCACACCAGCCAAGGTCCAGGAAAGCATTCTGGAACAGATCAAGACATTCGCCTCTGCTGGTCTGCTGCAAAGAGACGCCGGTCGCAAGGCCGCCATTACTGTCAATGTGGCGCTTGCCATTCTTTCGAGCCTGAAAGTTGCTATCAAGGAAACCTGCTCACAACCAGGCAGTGTGGCAAATCTTGCTGTCGAGCGTCTACTACAGGACATGGTGCGAGACTTCGTTCTAGACCAGGACCAGTATGTGCGGAGCTTGGGATACGCATCAGTGGCGAGGCTCTGCAATGTATATGGCAATTCCTTCACCAACCAAGAGATAAAGTACCTCGTCGATACCATTGTAGGCAACCGCGAGCCGAGCGCCAGAGCAGGATGCGCAATGGCCCTCGGGGCTATTCAAACCAAGGTCGGCGGCATGGCAGCTGGTTATCATCTGAAGACTATTTTGGGCATACTCATGTCTCTTTGTAACGATCCTCATCCCATCGTCCACTACTGGGCCCTCGAGGCCCTCTCACTAGCCTCGGACGCTGCCGGACTCAGCTTTGCTGGATACGTCCCCAGCACGCTAGGCATGCTGGCCCAGTTGTATGTGAGCGAGACTCATCATGCTGAGATCTCGTCCGTCATCTCCATGAACCTCGAGGTGGAGCTCTCGACAGCAGCCGCCGTAGGGAAGTGCGTCGATTCGTTGATCAATGTGCTGGGACCTGATCTGCAAGATGCCAATAAATCAAGAGATCTCATCTTCACGCTGGTCAACCAATTCCAGGACGAGGACGATGTCTTGGTCGAGAAGGCCGCGTTGGCTTGCCTCGAGCACCTATCACTTTATGCGCCTGGCCAGATGCAGTTTGGGGCATATGTACACCTTCTTCAGAAATACCTCAAATCTGGAAATGCGACATTACGAGACGCAGCGGTGGACAGCCTGCATAACATTATGAAGCGAGAACCGAAGGATGTCTTGCGAGAAGCCGAAGACGGTTTTGAAGAGCAGCTCTGGTTGGTTCTCGACAGCGTTCCTGACCACGAAGGAATCAGGAATATTGTGCGCAACTGGATGTATCAGTCGTGTCTTGTCGAGACGACGGATTGGCTGCAGCGATTCCAGACGGTTTTGAAAATGACCAGAGCAAGGACGGAGCCGCAGGATGTTGCCCGGCCGGCCGGCCGAGTCCCGGATCTGCAAGACGAGGAAGTGGCTGGCTTTGCCGCCGCTCCTGCCGGTGCCAGCGACAGCAAAGACAACCCTGCGCCGGCCGAAGCAGAACAGCTGCGGTGGCAAGTCAGGACATTCGCCCTCAGCTGCATCAGCGACCTCTTTGCAGTGATTGCCAAGGATGCCGCGGCCAACGGCGAATCGGCGGCGCAGACAGTTCTGCAGAACAAGGTGGCTGATGTAGTCCGCATGGCTTTCTCGGCTTCCACGTCCAGCGTGCTGGAACTGCGCATCTGGGGCCTGAAGATCATCGGCGCGGTTTTGAAGATGTTTGGGAAGACACCCGATCCGGACTTTGAGGAGGCAATGCTCCTGGAGCAATACCAGGCACAGATCAGCTCGGCACTGACCCCAGCATTCGCCGCCGAGTCGTCGCCGGAGTTGGCATCCGAGGCCGTCAATGTTTGCGCAAGTTTCATATCGATAGGGATTGTGACTGATGTGGACAGGATGGGACGCATCCTCAAGACGCTGGTCACGGCGTTGGAAAACTTCTCGACGGACAACGAAAACGCAGGCATAGGAGAGTTGAAGGGGCTGAGCAGCAACGCGCAGGTCATGGTCAAGATATCCGTCTTCTCCGCCTGGGCAGAACTCCAGGTGGCAAGTACCGAGCAGAAATACCTGATGGAAGTGCTCAAGCCGCACATTGGGACCCTCACACCTCTCTGGTTGGAGTCTCTACGGGAGTTTGCCCGCCTTCGATTTGAACCCGACATCTCCATGACTCTAGGCCCTCCGTCTCTCTCGGGCAGTCTCGACACAATCTACGCGGCCTTGAACCGAGAAACCCTGCTCCGGTTCTACCAAGACTCTTGGCTCAAGCTTGTAGACGCCATTGCGAGTCTGATTGAGCAGGACAGTGAGTTCGTGTTCGATGCCCTGGACGGAAAGGAGGCGCACGAGGGGGCGCTGAACGGAGATTCCAAGAGTTCTGCCATAAACTACCGCGATGAGCCCGTTGCCTTCTTCTTTGTGCTCTTCGGCCTGGCCTTTGAGGCTCTGGCCATCCGGCCGGGCCAGGCCGATTCTCTCGCGACAAGAGAGCAAGCGCTCGACATTCTCCGGGCCCTCAAAAAGATCCTCCACCCGAGTGTTTCTGGCCACGCCATCTACAGGCCCGACGTCTTTGCCGAAACCATGGACTTGCTCGATCGTCTGGTGCTGACGGACGGACTGGACATCCAGAGCGTCATTGTCGATATTGCCCGCGGGCTCTGCGTGACGCATCCGTCGGCCAGGAGGCAGTCGGAAGAGGAAGGCGACTTGTCCGAGGACATTGATCAGCTGTTCGAATTGACACGCATCATCGTGCTTGTCCTGTCCGGTCTTCTCCCCAACATTGCGGAAGACAATCAGCCAGTCCGACACCAGATGAACGAAGAAGCCGTCATACTCATTCAGAATTCCTTGGACGCTCTCGTGGACGCCGCGGAAGTATTCCCGTCCATTATCAAGACTGATCTGCATGCATGCATCATACACATCTTTGCCACTATTCTTTCGACGCCCGCCTGCCAAGAGCTGGTGGTTCCTCAGTCGCTCGTCACCCTGAAGCGTTTTGTGCTCGGCATGCCCATGTCACCAGGTCATGGTACCGACGACGGTCTGCCGGCTCAAGCGCAGATCCAGGGCTGTCTTCGTCGCTTCCTTTCCATCTATCTGCATGCGCAGAAACGGGAAGACCCGACGTCTCTGACCCGTGTCAAGAACTGTCTGCTGGCCACGACAATTTTGTTCACCAGTGGTAAAAACCAGCTGCCGGCCCATCACCCATTAGTCGCTCGGTACCTCGAGGAGGTCCTAGACTGTCTCACCGACCGAATGGTAAGAGTGCTTCTCCCCTTCCCCTACAAATAGCACCCACCAAACTAACCAAATGCGCCGCCGGAAATCAATCAGACCGCCAAGATCGCTGCCAGTTGCGCGCGATCTCTCCTGCTCCAGTCATCCCCAACCGCTGCCGACCAAAGCATTGCTCGCTACCTTTTCCCCAGACTGATAGCCTTTGTCACCAACGTGGAGCCCGAGGATCCCGAGCGAGCTCGATTTCTGGTTGCCCACAGTCTCTGCTCATACGTCGGAGCAATCCCCAAGACTCGTGTGTCGGCGGCTATGGCCCTCGTCATACCGACCCTGATGACCCGCGCCGCGGGAGAGGGCGAGGAGATCTACCGGGAGACAAGCACAAGGTTGCTCGAGCTGGCAGCCACGAACCAAGAAGCCTTCAGGGCAACGGTCGGGGCCATGAACAGCGGTCAACGAACCTTTTTGGAAGAGGTCATCCGCTCGGGACAACAGGCAGGCGGCAGCGGGGATACCTCATCAGCCAGCGATCCTGGCAAACCCAGCATCACCCTCAAGATGGACTTTGGCGGCTCGTAGTACAGCGTCGAGGTGGAGCAGGACGACCCTGACGCCACGGAGGGACTGCAGGACGCAGCTGGCCGGCGGGGGCAAAGGTCAAGATGGAGGCCATGCGCGAAGAGGTGAAGCAAGCCCGGCTTTTGCAGAAACGGGGGCGTGTTTTTTTTTTTTTTTCTTTTTTTAAATGTTTTTTTCTCTCGTTGTTTCCGCCTTCTACGGGCACGAAATGGCAGACACGGATTGGCACAACCACCGCTGCGAGACGGCACGAGCTGGTAGTATCAGCCACCAGACATTGTTCAACCCATGCGCGTGTACATTGTATGTTGGCTGTGACACCCATCCCAGGTGGGCATCGACGGGACGGGATTGGACGGGACGGAGCGAGGACGTGTTGACGCTGATGATGAATGACCGGGACGTGGCCAACTGATGAGCTAGTCATGGGGGTTGGCAGCGAAAACAGGGCATGATGGAATGTGAAAAGACGTGTGCTTGAGGGTTCCATTGTCGAAGCCACCAAGTGTGGAAAGCCCAGGACCACCATTTTAATCTATGTACATTCTCTCCATGGTCCAGGACCACCCGTTGAATCTACATATTCTCCCCACGGTCGACCACAAGTCACGTACCGGCCGCAGCCCAGCTCGTTCACGACCGCTCAGGGCAAACACGTCAGGACACGCACCTCACCGAGCATACCTGGAGAAATACCCATGCCCTCCGTCTTCATATGCTACGTAATTCCGACAACACTATATTTCGTGGCTCGCACCCCGCTTCCCTCTATACCGAGCCTTGGTACAAAACCAAGCATGCGCGACGCCATGTATGCAGAACCCATGTCCCATGCAGTCTACTCCCGTTTCGTCATACTGTACAGTCCCCGTGCATAAAGAGGGGAAGGGGGGGGGGGGGGGGGGGGTTGGTCGAGGTCATGCGGATGATGCGCGGGGTGCGTGGGCTTTTGGAAGGCCTGCGGGCTCCCCGTGTCGGCGTCTTTCCTTTTTATTCCTGCTCTCTTTTTTTGCCTTTCTCTGTTCTCTTTCCTCTTCCTCTTTTTCTTTTTCTTTCCTTTTTCTTTGGTTTCTGTTCTTCGTCTTCTGACTTCTCTTTATGGACCTTCTTGTCACCCTTGTACCTGGTCCTTCTCCTCGCCCTTGTCATTTTCCCCTTCTAATCGCCGTCTTACTTGCTTATCCTTTTTTTGACCATGTCCTTTCTTGCTATCGCTGGTTCCGTCGCTCCCTTTGGGGGTGTCCTTTCTTGATAGCGCTTTCGTCGCTTCCTTCAAGGGCGAGAAGAGAGAGCCTTATATCTGGGGGCCAACTCCTGGAGATGTGAGGGAGGACATTGCCCGGCCCAGGGCTTAAGGGAGGAGTGACGGAGTCCCCTTCCTGTTGGATGAGCCGTGTGCTATCACCGGCCGCAGAGCGTGATCCGCCTCCGGCCCGCGAGCGTGATCCATCTCCGCTGGTTGTTCGTCTTGCCCCTGGGCAAGTCCGATAAGCGACTCCCTGAGGCCCGCAATCCGGTTCTGGGACTTGGCTCGCCTTCTTCCGGGCTCGGGGGCAACAGCGTGTCTGGCTGACTCGGCCGGCTCGGGACGGTGTCGCGAGCTACGCCCGTGCCCGTGCCTTGAGAGACGGGTGCCATGGGCTTCTGCTGATCCCTCAGCCATGGGCGGCCTCGCGCATACTATCCGGCCTTGGAACAGCTTCTGGTCCAAGATGCGGACCGCGGCCTGAGCGGCTGCCTGGTCGGACAACGTGATGTAGGCGTGTCCGCGCAACCGGCCTCTTGGCTCGATTGCAGGGACGTCTACGGCCAGGATGGCGAGCGAGTATTCGCCGAGCTGGTGGCGGATCCAGTTGGAGACGTCGCTCGGCCGCGCCTTGTGCTGGATGGACGTGACGACCACCTGACACGCCTCTTCCACCGCGAATGCCGGACCCTCTCGCGAGAGAAAAGCCGCGAGGGGGGCGGTGACGGGAGTCCCTGGTGTACCTTGGTGGGAAAGGGCTGGGTGGGACTGGCATGGCGCGGGATACAGAGCGTCCAGAGCTGGCTTTGCTGCACCATGCAATGGGTTTCTGCCGAAATCCGCCGCTGCTGACACCGGCCCCGGTGTTTCCGAAGGAGGTAGTGCCTCGCAGTATCCGAACGCAGGCGCGTAGGAGAAGCGTGCTGCGACCAGAGCATTGTAGGTTTCTGGCATCGTCGTGTACGGGTCCAAGACGGTAATGCCATCGTAATTGATGCTCTGTGCGGCTGTGCCAGGTCCCATGGGGCAACTGATTGAGGCGGGAAGACGTCCAAATTCGTGATCGGGGCCGAGCTATGTAGGCCCACGTCCTTGTCAGTCGTCGTTGTCTCTCCAATGGAGGTTCACTCGGGGGAAGATATATATATATATATATATATATATATATTTAAAAAAAAGAAAAGAAAAATAATCAACGGAAAAGAAACACGGAAAGGGGGAAATAGAAAAGGGGGACCGGTGGCTCCTTTATGAACACCGGTGATCGACCATCCGGCCCCTGGAACGGATTTTTTTATTTTTTTTTTTTCAAAAAAAAAAAAAAAAGAAGATGAGACAAGGGGGGCAAGCGTATAAGGCGGTTTGTAGAGTATTGGTGAGCCGTACAGCTTCTCGCATGTCACCGCTCATGGGCGACAGGATGACATCGGGGTTGTGAGACGGTGTGGCAGCCAGTTCCCATTGAACCGGCGTACCAAAGTGTGCTACTCTCGAGTCGATGAGCTCTTTGATCTTGATGGTTTCGGTCCTGTTCTTATCAGACGCTATGATGGCTCGATTCCTGAAGTAGTCTTTCTTGAGTCGCACTGTCGTCGATGGAAGGCGACAGCCGAAATGTCTCTGGTCAGTGTCACAAGCCAGAATGAATCGGGTCAGAGCCCGAGACACGAAACGCGGTCCACCAAACACTCAATCAAAGACAGCATCGGAACTGTATCGGGGGTGTCATGGGACCGCCGCAATGGCAAAAGGGGGAACACTTACTCCATGCCTTGTTGAAATTCTCTTCGCCAAGGACACGAATCCAGCCCGAGGTACTCGTCTGGAATAGTTCGACGTGGTCCACGTCGCAACCAAGCCGTAGCCAGTCCTTAAAGTCCTGCCAGGATGTACCAAAGGGCAGCTACCGGAATTCACCGAGAGAAAAAGAACAAGAAGAAGAAATGTCAGGTCCAAAGAAAGTGATGGAGAAGAGCAGAGAACAAAGCATGAAAAACGATGTACGACAGAGCGTCGTTTGGGATGAGAAATGGTGGTCCTGTGGGCTACGAACATTGCATATGGGTATGTAATAAATACCAGTCTTCTCTCCCGGCTCTACATCCACCATGATGGCCCTTTTTTCTGAGCCTCCCTGGCGTGACATGTTGCCCGACGTGATGGATGCAAAAAAAAAAAAAAAAAAAAAAAAAAAAGAAAAAAAAAAAAGGAAAAGAAGAGGAGAGGAAAACCAGACTCAACTGCGAAGTGGCAATGTTGGGGGCTCGATGGCAAGATGAGATGGTTTCAAATCAAAACAGCGAATGTCCCTGGAAGAACAACTCTCCTCAACAACGACTGGCGACGCTCTGCGACTGGAAGGAGGCATCCGGTATGATAATGGTTTGTTCTTTTCCGGAATCTGGTGGAGAACCGTGTTGTCGAGGGATCAAAGAAAGGAGAAACTGGAAGAAGGGCAAGGCCAAAAAAAAAAATCTTGAATTCTTTGCTCTTCGATGGTCGACTATGGTGGCAGGACAAGAGAAGGGCCAGAATGAGCAGGGTTTTGCTTGGTAGCAACGATGACAGTGTATTCCCGAGCCACCGAGCCAGCAGTAGGGAGGGCAAGCTCCTATTTAAGTCTTGTTGATCTACGTGGCCCATTATCTGCTCGGAAGAAGAGGCGGGGAGTAGAAGAGAGGAAGGGGTTTGGGAGTTTGGATAAGGTTCGTACATTTCGTGTTGGTCAATCGACAGGGTCATGAACAGGCATAACGGTCATACCATGCCACGCCCATGCCCATGCCGTGCTGATGCCAATGCTTGTTGAACGTCTGCTTTCGCCAATAAAGCAGACCAGAACAGCAGGAAACCTTGTCCGAAGCCGTTACGCGAAAACGGAGGCAGGTCAGGACTGCAGATGCTCACGGCCACAACTCCAACACGTCGAGATGCAAATACCTGGCTGGCCCAAGCATCGAGGCTCGTCCGGGCTGCGTCTGCCACATCTGCTAACCCCCAATTCCTTTGACTGCCTGGGGACGCAGACGAAACGTTAGACAACCCAGGGGGGGGGGGGGGGGGGGGGTCGAAAGCAAACCCCCGGAAATTGGCCCAGCCCTTCAACAGTCTTGCTCGTTGAGCTGCTGCTGGTGGCTGACCAAGGATCCAGACATTCGACGCAAACTGAGCCTGCATGCAAAATGAAGACAATACGTACACGACAGATTTTTATTACGCATGTTTCGAACAATGTGCTGTGAGTGTGTGAAGAGTGGGCAGTGTGCGGCCCGCCAAAGCTGGTTCCGATATGGCAAGGCTTGCCTGATCTATGCTTGCTCTCTTTGCCAAACATCACGACATCTCTTTCTGATTTCCCGAATGGTCTTTCTTCTTTGCTTGGCGGTGCCACTGGGGAGAATGAAACAAGCGGCCTGGTTGACCGACCTACATATGTATGCACATTCACACATGTGTTGTATGTACGTACTTACATACATATGTATGTACAATATATGTATGACCTGGATGATGCCCCCCCCCCCGGCGATGATCACGCCGCGGGCAACGGCCCCCTGGATGATGCACCCTGGATGATGGCGTTGAACGACAGCAAGCGTTGGGGTTTCCGGGTTCCTGCCAAGCGGCTACTCCGTCCCGTCCCGTCTGCTCTATCGCCCACTCTATCGCCCTGGTTTCAAAAGCCTTGTCCCCAGAAACGGTGGCCCAGCCATGTGTCGCGACCTGTCATATTTTCCCTTATATGCCAGAGTCTGGAGGCCAGAAAACGCGGGCGGGTCGAGTCGCCTGGAAAGTTCGGTGAGGGGGAAATCGTCAGGGTTCAGCGCACACTGCAGACCGACCAGCGCAGTCCATCCGTCAACGGTTTTCCTTGCTTTCCAAGTCCTTCGCCTTGGTGCTGCGCCGGGGGACTCCGGCCTCATTTCGTCAACCAATCGTGCCACGTTCAAGTGGCATCACAAGCAGGGGAAAGGGGGGAACATCAACGCGGTTGCTCGTGGCAAGTCAAAGACAAGTTAAGTTGGTGCTTTACGCAGTTTGTCTGTCACGCGACGCCACACTGTAACTAGTGAGTCGCAGGGAGACGGGGATTCTCCGCTAAGCAAGTAATTCACATATGGCGAGAATTCCCCCATCGCCTTTGCCGGTGCCTGCTCATGGCGAACATGCCTTGCACTGCTGTCTGTGCTACGTGGTTGAATGTCCAACGTGTATGCAGAGTTCACGGCCGTGGTGCAAACAACCTGGTCATCCTTTCATCAGTCCTGGCTCCTGGTTGACCGCCGTTGAAGTCTCAGTTGTGCTTGAACGAAAACGTATCGTCGAGCTTGGACACGTCCTCCGCAATGACTATCGGGCTTGCAGAGGCGATGCTCTCGGCCTCGTCCCGTCCCGTCCACGTGCTGTCCCTTTGAATCGATCCGACGGCCGGCCCCCACGGATTGGCCTCATCTTCCGTGTCTGCGAGGGACAGCAGTACGTAGTGCTGTGTGTCGGACGCTAGAATTTCCGGGGACTCGGACGTATGGTTCAGCCAGCTGATTTGCAATTTGGATGGCCCTTCACATGTGGGCAAGTACCGCTCGACGTTCAACGACTTTGGTCCTTGAGACAGAGGGTCCCAGACGTACGATGCGCTCTGCCTCCCATCTTCTTGACACCAAATCAAAAGGACTTCTCTAGAGCTTGGATGCCAGACGAAAGAGACTGCAGAGTGGAACATGAGTGTCGCGCGCAATTCTCCCGCTGCCAGATCCCAAATCCATATTGTAAAGGGAGAATCATCCAATCTTGTGGCAAGAAGTGTCGAGGATGCATCGAATGAGATGCAAGAGCAACCCAGACGAGTGTCACCGGGCGTCGTCGAGCTGTCCACGACGACCTGCGGCGAAGTAGGCTTTTCCGCTCTCAAGAACGTACGCGTATTATTATTCTCATTCCGTATCTGTTCTTGCCAGACCTAGTTGTGAGAGCCTCGTCAGCTACTGCCAGTGGCACGTCCTGGACGACCATATGGTTCTTCGCCTTTCGGCCATGCGTCGTACCTGGAGCGTCTCGCTTGCAGTGATAATGGAGGGATGCCATAGCCTCATCATGGAGCGCCAAAGGTGTGTTTGCAGAACAACGACCCCTCGACTGTGGTCTCCAATGGCACACAGCTTCGCGTCACCGCTTAGCTGGCAAGCCTTGATCCCCAGTTGCGTGTCTGACTCAATCCCATCACTATTACTCAGCATCAGCCTAGATGCGTCTAGAGTTCGATAATGCTGTCCGTCGGAACTATATATGAACAGTTTCCTGCCTTGCGTAGGCGATTCCCATAGTATAATCCATTGACCATCGGGAGTCCACTGGATCCCTTGAGCATCCAACGTCTCGGGCTGCCAAGATTTGGTGATCTGCCGAGTGGAAGGGTGATGGACACTAATCATGTCCTTGCCACCCACTCTTGTCAGCACGACGAGGTGTCCGGTTGCAGGGCGGATGGAAAAGCCACGGTGGGCCGAAGCCGGCTGGAAAAACTTGGGGTTGTTTATCTCGACCGCTCTGGAAGAGACAAGATCAAACACACTCAGCTTCAAGCCAAACGGAGCACATGTCAGGACTTCCCAGTCGCTGGCTCCGAATCGAATAATGGGGATGCCCCCAAGAGGCGCGGAGGGATTACGGATGACGGCACGGAATGACGAGTCGCGGGCAGATGACACTTGTATCTGATCGGCTGCAGATATGAGTATTTTGGTTGAAGATGGAGACCACATGAGAGTGCCGACGGGCCCGGTCAGCTCTGGGGCCAGTTTCACAGCATGGACGGTCTGCAAGGTCTTGGTTGACCGGATAGAAATGCTGGAGGCGGTATTAGATACTGCCACGAGGAGGCCATCTGGGCTGGGCTTGCAATGTGGAGAAGCTGTCGCAACTAATGGTCAGCGGCTGATAGCATTGCATTAGTCGTTCAAGGGATCGGGACCTCGCGATTTGCTTCTTACATTTGAAGGGCCGGGAGTGATGCATCGGAGCTGGTACGGCGTCCCGCATGTTTGCCCTTGTTGCCAGTCGTGACCGCAGCTGATACTGCTCCTGTTTGTATCAGAATTTGTCTCTCTGACAGCCGCGGAATCGGCAGAAGTTATTCTCTAGGAGGTGGTAAGTTGGTGCCGAGGAAATTGCGAATCTTGCCGTGCGCTGTCTCACTCTCTCACTCTCTCTCACACACACACACTCTCTCTCATACTCTCTCACACTCTCTCACTCAGTCTCTCACTCACTCGCTCGCTCTCTATCTCTTTCCTTTCCTTTCCTTTCTTTTTTTCTAAAAAAAAAAAAAAAAAAAAAAGCGCCCTAGGGTAGAGGTTGCGGTCTGTAGTGCCGCCTTTGCACACTGGGAGCAAATATGCCGCGACGTCCGAAATAGGCGCGGAAAAGCTAGCGTCGTTTGAAGATAGGCTCCATTCCAACCGTTTGCCATATGTTGACGATGAGTTTGCGCGCGTTTTTGCGGATAAGAATAAGAGCAACGGTGAGCGTTGAGCGTTGAGCAATGAACAAACGAAAGAGGCTCGATGGCTTTCCGACATGTGGAGTCGGTTGACTGTGGACTGGACGAACATCTCCTTGCACTCTTATTCGCCAGTGCTTACTTGGAATTACCACCTTGGGATCAGCGCCTTGTATCCCAGGTACCTAGGTACCTTATCAGGGTAGGTGGACATCAAGGTATCGCCATTGGTGCTCGACGAGCTGAGTCATCTCCATCCGAGTTCTGCTCTGCCTCTGGATGCAGGCAGCACAACTTGTGTCGTTTCGGTTTCTTCCCATCACACCGGCATCGTTGTTTCGAGCATTGCCTTGATTCGTTCCCAGGGCGTCTTCTTTTCCAGCTCAGCATGGAACAGAAGGCCATTTCCTGAGCCCCTCTCCCTCAAGCCCGAGTGCTGCGACACTCCCGTGCGACTTACCGCCTGGACCGTTTTTGTTCATCGCCGAGGTTGTCAGATTAAGATCCACGATGCGCGCCAGATGGAACGCTGCGCCACGTGCATGGCGTTGCAGTGCAAAAGCTTCCGGTTCATCGTGTCCCAGATTGATCGGAAGACGGCTCGGCACTTCGGCCTTAACCCATGAGAACGCGCCTCAGGTGGCAACTGCTCTGGAAACCAACACTCCTCTCTCACGCCGGGATCCGATTCGCAAGGCGAGACCGTTCTCGGATTTCTTGACCGACAAGTTTCACCGGCAGCATGACTACCTGCGCATATCGGTTACGGAGCGATGCAATCTGCGATGCGTTTACTGCATGCCGTCGGAAGGGGTCCCATTGTCCCCGAACCGAGAGCTGCTCACCACCCCCGAGATCATCGTGCTATCATCCATCTTCGTTTCCCAGGGGGTCAGCAAAATCCGACTCACGGGCGGCGAGCCCACCGTTCGACAGGATATTGTGCCGTTGATGCAGCAAATCGGGGCGCTGCGGACGCGCGGCCTGAAAGAGCTCTGCATCACCACAAACGGGATATCTCTGCGCAGGAAGCTGGACAGCATGGTCGAGGCCGGCCTCACTGGCATCAATCTGAGTCTGGACACGTTGGATCCTTGGCAGTTCCAGATCATGACTCGTCGAACAGGCTTCGATGCTGTGCGGGGGAGCATCGATAGAATTTTGGACATGAACAAACTTGGCGCGGGCATCAAGCTCAAGATCAACTGCGTGGTGATGCGAGGCGTGAATGACGGTCAAGTCCTTCCTTTTGTCGAGATGACGCGCGAAAAGGACCTGGAGGTACGGTTTATCGAATACATGCCGTTCGACGGAAACAGGTGGAACAAGAACAAGATGCTCGGTTACTCGGAGATGCTTGACATGATCCGAGCGCAACATCCAGGGCTTCGAAAGGTCGTGGACCACAAAAATGACACAAGCAAAGCATGGCACATCCCCGGGTTTGCTGGTCGAATCGGATTTATCACAAGCATGACGCACAACTTTTGCGGAACCTGCAACCGGCTGCGCATCACGAGCGACGGCAACCTCAAAGTGTGCCTTTTTGGCAATGCAGAGGTTTCCTTGCGAGATATCCTACGGCGATGCAACAATGGAGATCCCATTGACGTGCTGGCATACGAGGCCATGAAGCAGATCGAAATGGACCGCAGGCAAGGCAAGGTGTCTGCTGTTCAGAAGCCCAATATGGCGCCTGACGAAGCTGAGTTGCTGAGCATTATTGGCATGGCGGTCAAGAACAAGAAGGCGAAGCATGCTGGCATTGGCGAATTGGAGCACATGAAGAACAGGCCAATGATCTTGATAGGTGGGTGAAGTGAGCCCCTATCATCTCCTCATGGGGGGGCTGGCGGCCTTTTCTTTCGAGGCACACTGCGTTGTTTGTCTCCATTGAATTGCTTCTGCCTCTGAAGGCCATTTTGAGGCCATCGCCGGAGGGTCCATCATGGCACATATATACGTGCATTGTGTGGATAGGCATCTAGGCATCACTGGTTTGCATATTCACGTCAAGGCCCGATGTTGGGGAGGCTGTGAGAACACTGCTGAGTGGTGAACAAGGATAGACTCAATTGCGACACGGCCTAATGGTCTACCACCAGCCCGCACCCGCACCCGCACCTTCAACCCCATGGACAAGACTCGGGTTTTCGATCCACATCACTTTACGCCTGGCGGCGGACGGGCCATGCCAGTGAGGCTATTCTCGACATCACGGAACTCGGCGAGGAAGGATGACGGCAGTCCCGGTGAAGGTGGTGCCGGGCGCCTCACGCACGTATCTGATTCGGGATCAGCACACATGGTCTCCATCAGCGACAAGGAAGTGACATGTCGTACAGCCGCAGCAGCGTGCAGAGTACGATTCTCCAGCAAGACGGCCATGCGGCTGATACGGGAGAACCAGATGAAGAAGGGGGACGTGCTGGGCACAGCGCGCATCGCTGGTATCATGGCGGCCAAGCGGACATCAGACCTGATACCGTTGTGCCATCCGATTGCGATTTCACACGTGGCGATAGACGTCGAGCCGGCCGAGGACGGTGAAGGCATCGAGATCCGGGCTACGGTGGCTTGCCATGGCAAGACCGGGGTTGAGATGGAGGCTCTGACGGCGGCATCGACGGCGGCGCTGACCGTCTACGACATGTGCAAGGCGGTGGATAGGGGGATGGTGATTGACGCGGTGCGGGTCGTGTTCAAGGACGGCGGCAAGAGTGGGCGATGGGAAGCGGAGTAGCGCAGACGAACTAGGAAACGAAGATGTGCCTCTTGATTCGATTCTTGCCCAGTGCTGCCGAGGGGTGAGCGGTTGATGGGATGTGCGCGCATGTGCGTGCGCTTGTGCATGACGTGATGGCAGCGGCAGCGGCAGCAGTAGTTGCTGATGATGACGTTGACCCGGCAGGAGGCAAGAGAGAGAGCTCGTCGCGACCTGGCGCGCGCCCTAGACGGCCTAGGTACCCAGTCCATCCACGATGGGATTAGGTACATATGCTCATGTACGTCATATCTGCGAGAGGAAAGAAGCGACGAGAACGAACAACGACCACCAGAAACGGGGGGTGGGAGCCAATCCAGGCCTCCATCCATCCCTCGCCTCCCAAGACGTCCAATTCATCGACGTCATGACAGGTCCCGCCAGCAGCCGCCGGGCCATCACTCACGCGCACACAAAAACGAAGAAAAAAGAAACGGAAAAAAAAAGAAAAAAAAAGAAAAGAAAAGAAAAGAAAAGAAGGAAACTCTAATACGGCACCCTTCTTCACGATGGAAATACAACGGACACAAACTTGTACCTGCAGACGGCGCTGCTGAGCCAGTGCCCTCATGCGGAAGCTAATCGGTTTCATTGCTCATTTCGTCCGATTCATGGACGAATGCAGCCAGCACGTCTCGGCATCAGGCAGACGCATTCCTCTCCTATCTCCCGGGGCCAGACGACGCCAATGGGCCGATGGAGTCTCCGTCAGGCCATGGAAGGCACGAAGAAGCTCAGATGTGAATCAGCCGTGGCTGGGGAGGGGATCAGAGGATGGTTGATGCATCGGGCCAGTCTCGACTGGGTAGTTTATTCTGTACCTGTTCTTTTGTTTTTTTTTTGTTTTTCCTTTTTTCCGGCTTACTACAAGTGGGTAAATCTCGGAGTGTGGGGGCTGGGGCAAATGACTGGATAAAAGGTTCCGGGCCGGCTGAGTTGACTTGTCGTATGCGTGCGCAATGTGTGTGCACTGTGCACTACAGTGTACCGGGCATGACAAGGACGAATTTTTTTTTTTGGATTTTTTTTATCTGGATTTTTTTTTTTGATTACAATTATGATTTCTAATTTTGATCTTCTTTGGGTTGCGCTTCTGCTTGATTCATGTCATGTCTCCCGTCATGCGTGTGCGTGATGCTGCTATACTGCGTGATCCTGCTGTATAATGGCAGGCAGTTGGGATGAAATGCCACGCGGGAAAAGTGCCCATGCATGCACGGATAAAGTGTGTATGTACATACAAGGAACGTGCAAACCCTACCAATGTACTGTGACGCGCCTAACAGGTACCTGACGGAAAACACGTCGGACGGATTCCGGCGATTGGTCAAGGGCCTCGACGGGTTTCGGCACAAAGGGACCTTTTGGTTGGCATGATTTGGCTCGCTTCCGAGTGGATGGAGGAAGGAGCGCGGATGAATGAAGGCCAAATTGGCGGGCGACGATTCGGCTGGCTGCAAGCAAGCAAGGAAAAGGAAGAAACAAATCAAGATTAGCTTGGGGGAGGAAGAAGGAGGGGGGGGATAACATATTAAAAAAAAAAAAAAAAAAAAAAAAAAAAAAAAAAAAGCCGCATCTCATTCCGCCGCCCCTCCCCCTTGCCGGTCAAGGATGGTGCCCCACGGAAACCCCGAAGGCAGGTTGATGCGCGGGAGAATCATTAAACAATTGCATGGGGGACCAGACGCCTTTTTTTTTTTGGTAAGATGTTCGGATCGTGCCCGGGCCTGGCGACAGGGAGGGTGGCAGGGGTGGAATAGGCGCCAGGGGGAGCACATTGGGGGAAGAGGGGGGAGGAGGGAGGCGGTGAGCAAGAAAACCACGCAGTAAGACAGCCAAGATGGACAGAGCTGACGGACAGCTTCATTTTAGGGGTCCAGATGGCGCCGAAGGAGAGGAGGGCCCGGTGGCCCTGGCTTGCGCGCCGGCGGTGTCCACTTGTTCTGTGGAAATTCGAGGGAAACTGCACGGTGCAGAGGCGACGGGAGGGGGTGGGGGGGCCGATGTGGCCAATCGTGTGGGCGCGATAAGGGACAGGCACTTTTGTGCCACTTGGGTGCGTCCCTCGTTCGCCAACTCCCGGCCAGGCAAAATCGAGCGCGACCCAGTGAGGAGAACAAGGCTTGGGGGCGGTCCCACTTTCGCTACTCCACAAGCCGCCGAGTCGACAATCTGGCCCAAGTGGTAATTTAGGCAAGAGCTCCGCCGGGCATCAAACGGAAGGGACGCATGGTGGAATGGCGGGGGAGAGAAGAAGAAGGCAGTGGGGGGGATCAATGTTGGCAAAAAGAAAGACGGAAAGACGGAAAGACAAAAAGAATGAAAGAATGAAAGAAAGAAAGAAAAAAAGAAAAAAAAAAAAAGAAACAGCGAGCTGTGAAAATCAGTCGGATACGAGCATGCCAGCAACAAAGCGGCATCATGACGAGGAGGCCGCGCCGCCATCTTCACCTTTTTTTTTTTTTTTTTTTTTTTTTTTTTTTTTGGCCAGCAAATGCATGTTACTCTGCTCTGCGCCCTCGGGCCGGGCGTCAGACGGAAATGTGTCCGTGCTAGAATGCTGCCGCCCCCCCTCTTTCCCTTGGGAGGGCGAAAAAGCAAGTAGTCTCGGCAGGCCGAGGTTGGAGACCAACGGAAATGCCTACGGACGGACACAAAGACGAGACAGGAGGAAAGCAAGGGGGAGGAGGACAATGTTTGATGGCGGGAGAGCGGGAGAGCGGCGAGCGGCGGGGCCGTATTGAAGAAAACGCCAAGTTGGCCATGGCAGCCGTCGGCATGTCATGGCGCGGCCGGTATGTGATGTATTACGTATGTATGTACATAGTATCGCCGTGGATGGCTTGCGTGAGGGAAAGAAAAAAAAAAAGAAAAAAGAAAAAAGAAAAAAGAAAAAAGAAAAAAGAAAAAAGGCCAACGCGTGGCTTGCTGGCCTCGGGCGCGCACAGCCCGTTGGCCGCCCTCTGTCGAACAAACCGTCGGCCGCTCACCGCATCAGTGCGTTTGTACGTACTACGTACGGTACATACAATGCATAAGTAAGTGTGTACATTTGGGAGCGTCATGTTTGCAGCGCGAAATGGACACACACATACCGAGACACGTCGCCGTCTTGTCGCGTCTTGCGTGGTCTTGTGTGGTCTTGTTTGGTCTGGTCTTGGGTCTTGGTCTGGTCTGGTTCGGTCTGGTCTGCTTTCGGTGGAGGAGCCAGCCCTTGCTCGAGCCCTTGCCGGATGACGTTGGCCCAGGCCAGGGAAAAAGCGACGCGGGCCAGCCCAAACCTGGCACCCTGCACCCTGCGCACCCTGGATGGGGCTTGCCTGAGTCGCCCTCCCACTTCTAGATTCCTCTGTCCAGGACGGGTGCGGACGTCGAGACCCAATCGTGTCAATTTCCATGGGGCCGCGGAGGGGACCTCCGCCCGCCAAGGACGCCCTGCCCGCTCGTCTCGCCCGGTCCACGGGCTGGGCTTGGGCGTGATTGGACGCTTGCGGGCGCGAGTGCGTGACTCGCGCCCCAATCATTCCCGGCCGTGCGCTAGACCAAGCCCGGCCTGGTCTCGGTGTGGTCGCAGTGTGGTCGCAGTGCGGTCTCAGCGCCGTCTCAGCGTGGTCTCAGCGCGTGCTGGTCCGTCCCCCATCCGCCGTCCCCCATCCCCCATGCCCGTTCCCGAAACTGGCCCCAGCCCCGAACGCTGGCCCCCGACGACGCAGGCCCTCCCCAACATCGAACGCGCCGCTGGGCCCCCCGCCCGCACACCACGCACCGCGCACCACCGCCGGCTGCAGCAGCCTGGCAGCACAGCACAGCACCACCACCACCACCACCACCGCCGCCGCCGCCGCCATCACCGTCCCCTGCCCGCCCGCTCGCCTTCTGGCACCCGGCACCACCCGCCTGGCACCCGCCACCTGTTCTGCCTCCGCGCCCACCCTCGCCGTTTGCCGCGCCGCGATACCCATTCTGGGTGTGCTGTATGTACGTACCGCGTCCTTGGCCAGCCTGGTCGCCATCCTTTAAGTACCTACCTAATTATCCTCCTCCCGCCACTTCCTGCTCCTGCGCGGCACGTCGCATCCAACACGCCTCTTTCTCTTCTCTCCTCACGACTGCTCATTCCGCGCGCGCTGCTTCTTCTTCCACCTGCTCTCACGACGCTCCACGTCCATCTCGGTGCTGCGTCTCGGCTCGTCTCCTTGTGACGAGTCTGCCGTATTTCGTCGCACTCCTGTCTGCCTGTTCCGCCTCCTCCCCCCCCTCTCTCCTCTTTCCTCCTCATTCAACCGACCATCCGTCATTGTCGGCTTTCCATACTCTTTTCACGACCTATACAACGCACAACACTCGAGCTTTCCTCCTTTCACGACAAGGCTCAACTCCCGTCATGGCAGCCGATCTCATCATGCCCACGCTTTCGGCAGACCAGTATCAGTCGCGGCTCTTTTTACCCACCAAGATTCCCGCCAACGGATCCGCGCCTGGGCACGCATATGACCACTTCCACCATCGCCCTCACCATGCCCGATCTCAGTCGCATCAAGTTTCGCCTGGTCCCCAGATTTCTCCTCTAGACAACTCGGGCATACCACAGAGCCCTCTGTTCTCCACCCCTCCGTCCCCCAACGCCCAGTACAAATTGTATGGCGGTGGTCGTCCCATGTACATGCCCGCCGTTCTACGTCGAAACGATGAGTTCCCGTCGACCGTCGTCACCCGTTGCAGAACCGGCGGCTCTACTTCCTCGAGCGACTCGGACTCCACATTGAAAAGAGCCAATACTGTGCTCATGAGCATCCCGGGCCTGTCGGTGCTTGGTCAGCACTTCGCGCGGCGTCCAGCTTGCGAGAGCAACAGGACTCTCGAGGGCGACTGGAAGCTGGATAGCTTTCCCGAGGTGGCCGGTCTGCCTACACGCAAACACTGGAAGGTAAGCAAACGAGAACGCCATGCCCCCGTCATCGCACAGACTTGACCCTTAAAGGACCTCGTGTGCTAATGGTGCCCTTGTTTCTTTTTCAATAGCCTGATTCCGAGTCCAGCATCTGTGATGACCCAGGCTGCAAGCGCACCTTCAACTACTTTGTCCGACGACACCACTGCCGCAAATGTGGCGACATCTTCTGCGACTGGCACTCCAGCGCCACCGTGCCTCTCGACCAGAACGCTGAATTCAATCCACGGGCAACCCCGTCCCGCACCTGCAACTACTGCTTCAACAAGGTCAAGTCCCTTCACAGCAGGAAAGACAGCCAGAGCTCGGGCTCGACCGTGGATGAGGCCGACATGCCCGCAACCCCAGTGAATGCCCCGCCAATGCCCGGCGTGACGCTCCCCCATAAGCCCGAAGTGCCAGCAAGCGGTCCGCGCGATTGGAACTGGAGCACGTTTTGAAACTTGGCACGGAGGGCCACGCATACGTCTTGGGTGTATGGGAGCTGTCGGCCATCACGGCTCCCTGCCAAGCTCCCTCCCTGATGCAAGAACAGGGAGCTCAAACTGGCCTCACTTGCTTTTTTTTGGCATTAATATCAGGACAACTGCCCCTGCTTGGCGCATTGTTCAGAAGATGGTTTTTTGAAGAGCGGGCGCTGGAATGGTGCTTTTCTCTTGGATACCCGGCGACGATACTGCTTTTCCCCCCCTTTGGTTTTTCCCCCCCATGGGGTTCGATGTTAATGTCTGTGCGCACTCGTGCATGATTTGCCTTGCTCAGAGTCGGACGATCTCATGTTTTCGATGTGTTAATTTTTTCTTTTATCTGGTTTGATTTTGTCCATGTTGGAAGCGAGGCGTTACGGTGCGCAAGCAGGCGTCGGTGCTTTGAGCCAACCACGAATCTGCTCACTCGCCACGGATCTTGTTATTTCTGCTTTTGCGTTTGTTCGTTTTTTTGTCCCCTTTTTACCAGCCAGATTGGAACGATGGAATGTTATGTTACTCTGCGCTTTGTTATTTGTCAGGTGAGGGGCTGCCCTGCGTGGCGGGCTGTATGGCAGGACCCGGAGTCGGTGTCGACACGACGCAGAATGGCTGGCAGAGTCGTCTGGGACGAAACCGTGTCCGTCTGGTGCCACTGCCATGGAACTAATGGTATCGATGTTTGTAATTAGCTCGACTAAATCAAGTGTGATGCTGCTATACCAACTGTGACTTTTATGAACTTCTTGTAATCAGGCGACTAAATCAAGCGTCATGCTGCCATAAACAACTATAAACTCCTGTAATCAGTCGACTAAACAAACACGATGCTGCCATAAACAATTAACGAATTCCCCCAAATACATACTACATCCAAACCCTCCGTCTCGTAATACGAATACCATGACCGAGACCGTTAGTCTCGTAACACGTACTACAAACAGGGCGTGCCAGTGATGCATGCCATACAACCAGCTCTATCAATTTCTTGTATTGAATACCTCGATGGAAACCGCACCCGTGACGCGTGCTGAAACTACATGCAGTCTCGCAATGCTGCCTCGACTAACCATGCAAGTGTCATGCCAAAAAACCAACTGCATCACTACCTCGTCTAACCATGCAAGCGTCAATTCCAAAAACCAACTGCATCCATCGATACCTCGACTAAACACAGCCGCGACGCATGAAACCCAAATCCAGTCTCGCGACAGTCCGTAACGCCAACGCCCAGGGATGTTCCCCCGCAGCAGCCATGCCCCATCCAAGGACCGCCCCCACGACATAGACGAGGTCGTTCCGCAGACGCTCGTCGCTCATGACGTGCGAGCGTATCCCACCTACTCTTACAAACAACCGGCCGGCAAAAAGACTGGAGAAGAAACGCTGTTTGGACAAATACGTAGGGGACATGGGGTGCGGGCGAGGGAGTGCATCTCGTGTTACTTGTAATTTGTTTTTGTATTTTTTTTACTGCTCCGTGATTGCTCTTTTGCCCTCTCTTGTTTCCATGCTAGCTGTGCAGATTTCATGCTCTCCGCTTGGGGCGTCCGTTGGTCTTTTTGGGAACCACCTCGTCCTCGGCCTCCTCGAGTACCTCGACGTGGCCGTTGGCGTTCCCGTGGGCATGTCCGTTGGCATGTCCGTTGACCATGTTCTCACCGCCGTACACCTCCTGCTCGAGGCCGCGCGCAGCATCCCAGCCGGCCTTCTCGGCCAGTGCCACGTTGCTAAGGCGGCGGTTGGGCTTGCCGGGGACGTTGGTGTTGGCCGAGCTGCGCTTGACGTAGCTGGCGATGAAGAAGCTGACAAACAGATAGGTCAGAGGGGCCAAGTACAGCACGTTGAGCCATATGGCGAACGTCTCGTTTGCCGTCGTAATGCACGGCTGCGCAACCAATGTGGTCTCGGTGACGTAGGAGGAAGGTCTCTGACCGGCACCGCCCGGGACCGCCGACTCGGAGCCGGCAGAACCGAGGATGAACTTCTTGAGCAGATCCAAAACGCCGGCGGCGGCGGCGGCGGCGGTGGGGTGTGCGTCGTCGGCCGCGGACCCCGGGACGTCGTCCATCTGTGTGGCGGCCATCTTGGTCACGGTGACGGGAACAAGGTAGCTGATGAAGGAGTGCAGGATGGCGTACGAGGCACCGCCGATAAACTGGGTGATTTGCATGGTCGTGAGCGTCCGCTTGACGACGAGGGGCACGCGGATGGAAAAGGCCGTAACGGTATAGTAGGTGTACATGAGGGCGTGGATGAAGGAGTTGACCAGGGTGAAGACCCAGATGGGCGCCGCCATGTAGCGTATGCCGGCCCACATACACAGCATGGCGCCGGCGTGGTGGTAGGTTTGCAGCGTCGAGCCGAACTTGCCCTTGGCCAGGATGATGAATGTGTCGAGGACCTCGTAGAACTTGCTTAGGTAGAAGATCCAGCCGTAGTAGCCGAGGCCTTCGTTCCAGATCCGTCCCATTTCCGTATTGCGCGGCTGGCCGCCCTCGAGGCCGCCGGCCAGGCTGGCAGCATCTGCGCTGTCCCACTGTCCGGACGCGTCATTGAAGTAGATGGAGCGGCCGGGGCCGGGCGGGCCATGCATCCGGCACAAGCTATCGGCCAGGGCCACGAGACCGGCAGGCCCGTTGGGACTGGCAACGCTGCGGCGCATGGTGGCCAACATGCCCCAAAAGGTCCACGCCGAGTAGACGGCCAGGAAGACGTTGTGCAGGACGACAAAGGCGAAAAACGCCCTGGTTTTGCTCATGGCCCACGGCTTCTTGTTCCGGGACGCGTTGAACCTGTTCAGGGCCTTGGCCGTGACGGCGTACAGGGCCGCCACCGTCAGGGGCACCCGCGGATCGAGCGCGGCCTGGTATATGGACTCGGGGATGTTGAATGGTCGCATGACGGACGTGGGATGCGCAGCCGGCGACAGAGGGACGGGCTCGTGGCTTGGGAGGAAGCGGAAAAGACGGGCGTCCGGCAGGGATGCCATCAGGTGGGCTTGAACGGCAGACATGTTGAGCGACGGGGTGGTGGTGGCTGTACGTCAGGCCAGTCTCGGAAGCACGCAGGACTCAGGAGTATGTTCTCGAGGGATGAGCAGGCCGCCGACTCGAGCTCGTTTTCGACTTGTCGTGCCGCTGATGAGTGCACAATGCCGAGTTGGCGGAGACGAGAGAGGGTTCGGTTCGGATTGGGACAGCCCTAACCTCCCTTTTTCTGGAACAGGATGATGCCCCGGAGAACCAAAGACCGAAGACCTCGGAAGTGAAAAGAGAGCAAAAGGGGTCAGGGAAGAGGGGCGATTTATTTTAATATATTTTTTTTCTTGCATGAATTGTTGAAGCTGAGACGTCTTCGCCAGCTTGACCACCAGAATTTGTCCCGCAGGAAGGGAAGGGCGTGGGACTGCGGGAAGGGCGTGCGCGTATTGTCCCCTCGTCCCACCCACGCGTTAGTTGCCGAGGCAGTCGAGTTGCACTGAGATGGATGCATCTTCATCATGGGCAGGAGAGGCAATAGCAGCAACAAGAACTCGTCGCTTTGCAGAGTGCCCGGCGAGATATCCTCCATGGGCCTCAGGTCTCATCTAGGCATTCAATATGTGTCGTGCATGTAGAGGAAGGAAGTCGTCCGCCTCGGCAAGGTGTACGACTGTACGACATGTACCATTTTGGGGGGGTTACAACAAAAAAAAAAAAAAAAAAAAGGAAAAAGGAAAAAGGGGGAATCAATGCACCCACGGAGGGCGTGTGCCCCGTGCAGCCCCGCGTCTCCACCCCCCGCCAACCACGACGCGACGAGAAGGTTGTTGAGATGCACAACGACCAACAGCGCCGTTGCTCCTAGCTCCTAGCCTCTCGTCCCTCGGCAATCCAGCTCTCTCCTTCCTTCCAGCTCTTCTTCTTCCTGGGTCAAGATACGCGGGGACCAAAGGAAGCCATGCCTGTTGTGGACGTGTGTGCCGGTGCAACATCAACATATGTGTATGTACATACACACAAGCGTCCGGGGAACATTGTCACAGTCCCCTTCGGAGAGCGGAAGCTCGGAATGAAACTCTCCACGGAAGAGTCCGCATAGGGCTGCCGCAAGGCGAGAATCCCCTTCCAGAAATCGCGGGTCCGGAGACGAGAGAGGCGAGCATGTACATACATACATATATACATACTTACATACAATATACATGTGTATGTGTGTACTCTTCCCACGTATTCGCATCGCACTGGACGTCTTCTTCAACCAACCAGTCGCCTGCCTGCCGGCAACACCAATATTTCCAAAACAAGACGAAAAACCTGACCCGGTTCCTAGTTCCTGTCTTCAAGGTGGTTTTTTTTTTTTTTTTTTTTTTTTTTTTTTTGTT
>SRPY01000150.1:0-54691 GCA_018360145.1 Claviceps africana
GAGGCTGCTGTTGCGAGGCTTGCGTGCCGGGCTGCGTCGCTCCGGGCTCCGTCTTGACGGCAGCAGTCGCTGGTGGCGGCGGCGGGCGCGAGGCGTATGGTGAGCTGTACGCTCCGGGCTGTGGCACCTGTGCTCTCGCGGGAGCCGGCGGAGGACCGTAGCCGGCGGGTATCTGTGCCGGAGCCGGGGGTTGTGCAACGGCGGGCGGGGGGGGCGGAGGAGGAGGAAAGGGCGAAGGACGAGATGCTGCTGCTGCTACTGCTGCTACTGCTGCTGGCGATGGTGGTAGTGGTGGACGAGGTGGCGGTGGCCGCGGCGGATTCGTCTGTCCTGGCTGCGCTGCCTGAGCCTGCGCCGGCGCCGGTGCCGCAGCATACGGTTGCATGGGACGACCGGGTTGCGACGAGTAGCCCGGGATCTGATAACCAGGAGGTGCTTGTTGCTGCGGCTGCTGCGGCTGCGGCTGCGGCCCCGGAGTGTAACCAGCCACCGCACCAGCTTGCATGTGGTGGGCGGCGGCGGCGTTGTACGGATAAGAATACGGGCCGTATCCCTGGGCGGCCAGATTCCGGTCTGGCGATGTGATCTTGCGCTTTTTGCCGGCGTCCAGCTCCACCCCCGGCACGCGGGACCAGAGATTGGTGGACTCGTCCTTTTTGAACGCCTCGTTCCCAATGAGGTTGTGCCTCACACTGCTCTCCCACCCCTTCGTCCCCGTGTGGAAATAAAACCACGGATACCTTTGGCAGATCCTCTTGTAGATCTGCTTGAGCGTCAACCCATCGGGGGCGGCCGTCAAGGTTTCGTGGATGAGAACACCGTAATTCTTATTGGGCTTCTGCAGCTGCTCTTCGGTGTAATCCTCAATCTTGAGCTCCAGCGGCGGGGATTTGGGCCGAGCCTTCTTTTCCTTCTTCTCGCGCGCTCTCCGTTCGGCGTCGGACCCTTCCGCTGCCCCGTCCTCTCTGGGCTTGCGCGGCTTGTACTTGCGCTTCTCGGGTCGATCGACGCCATCTTCCGGCGCCGGGTGCTTCCTGGGCCTTCCTACTCTGCGCTTGATGGCCGGCTCTACACAGGGCGCGGCCTGGGGTAGCGTCTTCTTGGCCATTTCCTGTTGCTGCTTCTTGAGCAGTCGTTGCTCGCGTTTCGACATGAAGCCATTCTTGGGGGGTCGACCAGGGCCCCTTTTCTTGGGCATCTGCGGGAGCATTGTTTCCGGGTCCACAATCATCTCACCCTTGAGTTCCGAGTCGTCTCCGTCTTCGTCATCGCCGGCGCCATCCTCGGCATCCTCGGCATCCTCGCCGTCCTCGCCGTCCTCGCCCTCGTCCGCAGCCTGAGCATCCTCGCCGACATCGGCCTCCTCGGCATCAGCCCCGTCTTCGCGGTCGGCATCCCCCTCATCATCAGAAAGCTCCGGCGCGCTGACCTCGACATCGGACAGTTCGTCGCTCGTATCCTGCATCTGGCCGTTGCCGTGCGACTGTTCAAAGTCGAAGCTCATTTCCTTGCCGCCGTGCGACATGCGTTTCGTCGAGAGGGACTCTTGTTGTTGTTGTTGTTGTTGTTGTTGTTGTTGCTCTTCCTCCAAGTATTCCTCCGCCCCCGTGCGGCCTCGTTCTACGCCGTTGATGATGAAGCGAAAGTCGACATCCTTGATTTGCAGCCTGTCGCCACATCTCAGGACGACCTTGTCGCTTTTGTAATGCACGTCCTCGCAGAAGAAACCATTCTTGTGGAGGGGGATGGCTTCAAAGACGCCATCGTCCTGGTTGTAGGCAATCTTGAGGTGTTCCCTCGAGATGGCCTTGGTCTTGCTGGCGATGTTTGGGCCGGGAGAGTGGATGCCGATAAAAGGAACGTGCCACGGCGACGGCCGCAGCGAGGTGAGGTCTAATGCTGCCGCGCCGGGGGTATGCGACACGTACTGGCGATTCGAGATGATGTTTTCTTGCGACTCGTCATTGTCCTGCTGGGACGAGCCGTTGGTGCTCGTCTTGCGCCGCTTGGACGGTCGTCCGCTTTTCTCGCTGTCGGATTCCGGTCCCAGCATGCCGCCCTCTTCACTGACATAAGATTTGCTAAACTTGCTGCGGTCGTGAGGAATGGGCAAGGGCGGCGGCAGACCCATGCTGGCGTTTTCCTCGACACGACGCTTGTGTTCACCTTCGCGTTTCTCGTCCCGTCGAGCCTGTTCCAATGCTCGCTGATCTCGACCGATGATGACGGCGTACGTGGTCATCTGGAACACGCTGTCGGCGAACTCGACGCGGGCAAAGGATTCCAAGGCCTTTTCTGGCTGGTCTTGCCGCAAGGGATTCGACATTGCGACGCCATTGTATCCCACATCCAGGAGGTTCGGAAGCGTGACTTGCGACGGCGTGACAGTGGGTGGCGGGGACATGGCGTTTTGCGCTCCGGACATGGATGCGAGAGTCATCATCACATAGGCATGCTGGTCAATATTGGACAGTTGCGAAGGAGTAAAGGGAGTCACCGCTGTCGGAAACGGCTCGCTCGTAGCTAACACACTCGAAAAGTTATTGGGAGGCTGAGGTTGCGAGTCTGGGTGCTGGGGAGGTTGGTCTGGCAGGTTGCTATTGCTGTTGCTCCCGCTGTTGTTGACGGACAAGATGGTGTTGGAAACGTCGACAAAGGCTGGGGCGTCTGGCATCGGCTGATCTTCTTGCTGGGAGCGGCTTGCCGAGTTTTGTACCGCAGTCTCGAGGGTTGTCGATTCTGCACCGTCTGCCGGCGGATATATAGGTTCGTCGGTCCCGCCACCATTTCGTATGGGAGTCGAGGGCTGCGTAGGTTCAGCCACGGGGTTTGGCGAAGGGTCCGTCGACGAGGCCGGCGCAGCAGGCGCAGCAGGCGCAGCAGGCGCCATGGTCTTGGAGGTCGGTCCATGGTGAAGCGGCGCGTATGGCGCGGACGGAGAGACAGGCGCCGCGGCATCAGGGGCGGCATCTGGCGCCGTGGGCACGGGAATGGCAGCAGGAGCGGCGGCGGAGGAGGAGGAGGCATGGTGCGGCGGCTGCTGGTCAGGGCCATTGCGGCCGTCGCTCGACGAAGTCATCGCTGCCTCGTGCGACAGCTCGTTCGCCCCGAGTCAAGGCCCCGTGGGTGGTGGCGGCGGCGAGGGCAGTCCAGGAGGCGATGGACGGACGGTGCCGGCGGCGAACGGGCGACGGGCTCCGGGCGACGGGCTCCGGGCGACGGGCTCCGCAATGTTGATGTTGACGTCGGGGTGGAAAGCCTCACGGCTCGGGCGAAAAGGCAAGGGGAGGGGGGGAAAAAAAACAGTCCGTGATGGGTTCCTTGCCGCAGTTTCCGTCCCTGCCTCTGCCTTCCTCCGACGGCTCCACCCCGGGCAGCCTCTGTCCGCGGGGAGACGCGCGCTGATTGGCTGCGAGGGGCTGCCTTGGTGACGGCCCCCTCCCTCTGTGTCTTTTGGGACATGGAGCTCTGTCATTCGCGCAGCCCGTCGGGCGCCACGCTAAGTACCTATGTTTCCACGCCAGCACGGCACTAAGGGGAGAAGAAGAGGGAAAACAGGAAGAAAAAGAAGAAAAAAAGTGTAAATCGTAGCGTTGGTCTGCTTGGCGTGAGCGGCCATACGCGAGACAATGCCTAAAAAAAAAAAAAAGTCACTTGTCGCGTAAGTGGAAAGACACGTACGGATAGAGCTACCTAGGTACATTGTATACTTCCTACTTTGTACAATGTACATGTCGGCGCGCGCACTGCGCCGTGGCCAGTCAGAACTCGTCACTTCCGTCATGGCAACTCGACGGTTCTGCTGCTGCCGTTCGGCCCAAAGGAGGCCATCTGCATGCTCACCTCGTCTTGCCGGGCCTTGCATCCTCCCTCCGTGGATACGCGCTGCCATTGTCCTGCCAGACAAAGACGCTCGCATCATGCCATCTCGGCCACCCGCATGCACCGGCGACCACACAAGCGAAGCCCTCTCGACCGCGTCCTGGACATGAAGCGCGCAGCATGCTTTTGAAACAAACACGTCGTGACCCACGCAGCCATCGCGCCCGATATGGCCACGATCCGTGCCGGTCCAGCTTTCTGATTCGCCCACGGCAAGTCGCCAAGCGGTCCGGGCCTCCGCGTCTGTCTGGACCGGCAGTGCTGTAGCCTGTAGGGTGAGCCCAGGGTCTCGTCCGTCGCGCTTGCTCATCGTATCGTTGGGCGCGTTGAGGTGGATGCTGTGCGCCTTTCTTTTTTTTTTCCGGGTCTTATTTTTCTTGTTTAGGAGAAAAGCAATCTTGGGCGTGGTCCATAATACAAAAAGGCATCTCGTCCATTACACGGGGGAAGGGGGGGGGGTTCCCCTTTACTCTTTGTTTTCTTGACACGGCCCAGTGCTTGCAAGTACACCGCGCAATTCTCACGCCCAGAAAGAGATTCATCGTAATCATCTCCCCCCTTTTTTCTTCCATTGTTATTGTTATTATTTTTTGTTTGTTTATTCTTCCCATTTTTATTTTTCCTGTTCCAATTATATGTAAGAGCATCTTGGATAGAAAACATTTCGTCCAAATACATTCGGAAAAGAAGGAAAGAAGAAAAGAAGGAAAGAAGAAAAGAAGGAAAGAAGAAAAGAAGGAAGGAATAAAAAAAAGAATCCTGCCGAAATCTTGCCGCACAAACAACTACACGCCCCAACCCTCGCCTCACCATGTCGCCCTGGACCCGCGACCCCCCAAACACCATGCCGACGACATCCACACACCCCCTCCCCGTCCCAAGCCCCTCGACCGGTCAGACAGCGCCCATTCCCGCTACGTCCAGATGCTTCTCGACGTCGACGAAATCCCCATGCTCCACAGCGCGCTCGCGTCCTTCTTCGTATGGCTCCTCCTCGCCGGCTTCCTCGTCTTCCCCGGCACCTTCACCACCATCCAGCGATCCCTCGAGAGCAAGCACCCCCCTTCGCCGTCGCCGTCGACGGATCCGAACACCGACGTGCTCCTCGGACGCGCCCAGAACATCCCGCTGCTGGTCGTCGCGGCAGTCGCGTACGGCCTCTCCGTCGTGGGCATGGCGGTGCTGGCGCTGCGACACGCCGACAACTACGTCTGGATGCTCAACAGGCTCATCCTTCCGGGCGTGGCCAACTGCCTCGCCGGCCTGATATCCACGCTCGTGGGCGTCTATTCGCAGCAGCGCGGGGTCTGGAGCGTCACCGCCAGGGTCACGGCCATTGTGGAGGGCGCGTGCCTGGGCGTGGCGTCGGCCTTGTTCTTGTTCTTTGAGCACGTTCTCTTGAGAAAGCTTCGGCACCACCACGGGCGGTATTACGGAGACTCTCGGTCCCGGCATGACTTGGGCGTGGCCACGAGTGACAAGTCGGCTGGTCGGTTCTAGAGGCTACTGTTCTTTGGGGGACGTGGTGGAAGAGAGAAAGGCATGGAGGCTTTGACACGGATGGGAAAATGAGAGGGCAGTGACGCCAGGCTGGCACGGCGTTGTATGAACAAACTGCTTATACTATTGCCATCTGTAGGATGAGAGAACAATAGATTAGTTTAATGGAATTGAACAAACCACGACACTTTCTTCTTCTTCTTCTTCTTTTCTTTTCTTCCCCCCTCCCCCCCCCCTTTCCCCCCTTTCCCCCCCTTCCCCCCCCTTTTTTTTTTCTGCCCCTTTTTTTCTAATTCCCTCTCAAGGATTCCGCAATGGCGTCCTTTCGCCCGGGCTCCGTCGGAGGCGCCCCCATCTCTTGCTGACCCATTCGGCCAGCCTATACGCGCCGTGACAGAGCAAGCCCGCCACAAAACCCACCGCGTCGTTCTTGAAGGCCAGAATGCCGGCCGTGGTCATCAGCATCACCGTCCATCTCTCCATGCGTTCCTCGTCGGACACGACGCGCGAGCGCCTCTCGCCGGCCGACACGTCCCACAGATCAGGGGCGCCCTGGTTCAGCGAGTGTCCGACCTTGGCCAGCTCCAGGCCCGCGGCCAGGACCATAACGCCGAGCAAGCTCTTCGGATAGGATCGCAACAGCTCGATCAGGGTCTCGCCAAAGAAGAGCCCCGTCAGGAGTTTGACAAGCCCCAGCATGATGACGCTCGCGCCGCTTCGCGCCCCGAAGCGGTACTGGGCGGCCAGGCCGCCCGCTCCATGACAGACGGGCATGGCGCCCACCCACGTACCGGAAAGGTTCATGACAGCCACACTGATGCCGATGGACGTCACGGACGGGGTGTGGATTTCCGGGAGCAAGTCGGCCGCCAGGGCGTTGACGGCCACGATGGAATTCAGGGTCGTCAGAGGAAGCTGCCCGACGGCCATCCACAGTGCCGTCGAATCCTGGGCGCCGATCCACGTTGGCAAGACGTAGTGTGGTGTCCAGATATGAAACCACGGCAGGCGACGAGAGCCCATGTGGACAGCGACACAGGCGAAGACAATGGCCAGGACGAAAAACACAAGGGCATACGGGAAGCGGTGAAGACGTTGCGTGGCAAGGAGCACAAGGAACGCGAAAAGGGCCCAGATGCGATTGTCCAGGACCGGATGGACCCAGTCCAGGGGCATGAGAAGAGAGGAGCCGGCCCCGATGATGAGAGAAAGCCCGGCGCCGAGCTGGATCCCCTTGATGACGGGGATGGGAACGGCAGTCGTTGCCCACTGCAGCAGGCCTGTTATGCTCATGAGCAGAACCGCGGCTCCAACCCACTGGCCGGCCGCGATGACAACCCCCAAGGATTGACCTTGCCGTCTGGAAAGGGCAGCAGATGCGATGGCCTTTTATTTTTATTTTTATTTTTATTTTATTTTTATTTTTCATTCCGCGTCAATACCGTGGGTGGGACGAAATGGCAAGAGAAGGACATGGAGACGGGGACGACGTGTGAGGGATCAACAGACCTTCATGGGCTGCACGGGCAACGGGATCCCAAAGACGACACCAGTCAAAATGTTGAAAAATCCCGAAAACACCAAGGTAGATCCCAAATCAATGGATCCCTGCGCCGCGAGAGCAATCATGAGCGGCAGCAAGGTGCCGAGATCGCCCAGCGAGCCCGATACCTCTGCCCATGGGGCGCGACGAAGGGTCGACAGATTGTGTGCGTTGAGACGTCGGACATGGCCTAGCCACGAGGCCATTTTTCGACCCGACTGAGCCTTGGGGCAACTAGATGGAGATTGGAGAACTGTATCGTGATGCCCGTGGCTATCCGGGACGACGAGGTGCAATGGATGGGATGAAGCCGTCGAGAGAGTCGAGACTCGCGATGGAACATGGCACGCGAGACGCGGACACTCTGCTGCGGAGTCGTTGGGCTCGTGTCCTGAATTCCCGATGACCTGGTGCTGCTGTTCCGACTCGTCGACTCGTCGACTCCCCAACACGTCTGCTTACCATCGGCTATCGTCGACCCGTCGGCGGCGTGTTGTCGCAGTGCAGGAGGAGACAGTGCGACGACGGCATAGACTGTATGTGCGCACTGCTCAAGCGCATCTTTTGGACACATGCAGTGTACCGGTACCTACTGACCTACTAAGTACTTAAGGAAGTAGACTTGCATACAGCAGGTACTTATGCTTGCATGTGCGATGCGTCGGGACAGCGCGCTCCAAGTAAAGAGCCACATCGTCAAAGGGCCAGCGCGCAGTTTGGTGCAGCCCGAGGAGGAGCATCTGAGAAAACACCAGCATATCCATGGCGATTCCAAGTTGTTTTCCGTCTCGTCGGCGGTGACATGCGGAATGTTCCAATTTCGGCGGACGAAGCTCGCGAATGTGGGGCATCGAGGAAGCGGGTCAGGTGGCTGGTGCGGGTTGGTGCGGGTTGGTGCGGGGGTCCATACTTGGTGGAGCTCTCTCCATGATGCCGACTGCGCACCAAGTGGCCGATGATGGATCTTGCACGGTGCCGAAGCTGCCGCGCCGACCAATGACGGAACGACTCGGCCGGCAGAGGCAGTTGACTTGGGCGCGTATGTACATACATAATGTATGTACATACTGTATGTATTGTGTACGAGGAGCCTATTCGAGATTTCAAAACCATAGAGGCCTTCCCTTTTCTCCCTCTAACCTCTGTAAGCTCGAGGGCGGGTAGGCCATGGCAAGCCAGGCATACTGCGTATGCTGCTTGATCGTCGACCGTCGTCGGCGAGGCTCTGCAAATGCCCATTGCCATGCCTTTGGCCGTGCCATGCCATGCCATGTCCTGCTCTGCCATTCCATGCCATTCCATGCCACTCCACGCCACTCCACGCCGCTCTCTCCTTTGACCCAAAGCACAATGGGAATGATCGAGACGGCGGCGGCGACAAGGTCGAGTGAGGGACTCGAGGCGAGACGTGCTTCATTCGTCGCGCGACCCATCCCCCCCTGTTGCACCGGGCTCCGTGGGATGTCCCGGGCGGACAAAATTCCTAGGCGAAGCAACATGTTTGGAGAGACGAAGGGGAAGAATGAGGAGAAAGCCGATCTGCCAGCCGACATGCCAGCCGAGGTGTCCACAGCCTGCTTACCTAAGATGCCTAGGTAGGTACTGAGGCAGGCAGAGCCAGGCATGAGCCGAAAGCCGGACAAAGCCAGACAGGAGCGGACAAAAGCAGCCCGTGAGCATCCGCGATTCCGCCCTAGTGTCCTGGCGCGCCCACTGGCGCGCCCACTGGTCCCGGTCCGTTTCCTGCCTAGCAGGCTCCAGTTCGAACTCTTTGCTCTGGCTCTGCAAGGGACGTGGCCCGGTGCCAGGTTGGCCCGTGAGTCGGTGACGTCCATGTGGTCCTGGCCAGCGCCCCCCCACTCCTCTGCCGGACAGGCCTGGGTGGGCCGGCCAGTAGCTCCAGTGGGCTCCAGTCGCAACCAGACCAGCCGCTCGCCTCGGAGGCAATCAACAGCAACCACCCAGTCCAGGCCGCACCAGTCTCAACAACAAAATCACGCCTCCGTCCGCCTGCGCCTGCAGTGGCCGATACTCGTTGCTCTCCCACCTCCATCCTCATCCCGCGCCCAGCAAAAGGTGAGTAAAACGTCCCGGCCCGCCTCCCCGCCTCCCCGCCTTTCCCTCCCATCCCTCTCCTGCCGCCGCGCCGTCGTGCCTCGCTGCATCCGGTGGCCCATCGACCGTGTCCTGCCGACCGTGTCCTGCCGACCGTGTCCATGGTGCCGCTGGCGGAGACAACGCAGCCAGTCCATGCCGCCAGATGCAACCAGGAGACGTCTTGCGCAAATCCGAGACGCGACTGCGAGACTGGAGCACGCGCGCCACGGCCGCCCTCTCGAGACCTCCTCACCAGTCTCACGACTTGCTCCGTCTCGCCGCATTCGTGCGGCAGATGACTCGTTTGCACCCGCTTCACTCGGCGCACCTCAAAACGACACGCACGCCTTTTCTCGTCCCCCATGCTAACGTTTTTTTCTTTTTTTTTTTTGGTTTTCCCTCTTCTTCGTCATTCTTTCCGTCTCACGCTCTAGAGCTTCCTTGTCGACCCTCTCCACACCTGCAATCCGCCTCTCCTCCGTCCTTGCTCTCCCGCCCACTACCAACATCTCCGACGCAATGGCGGCCATTGACACTGCTCTCTTTGCCCGCGAGGCCGTCAACACCCTGGCCAGGCGCAACTGGCCCGCCGAGAATGCCGGCGTCATGGTGGTCTTCTGTATCGTCTTTATCGGTACGCAGCCTCCCACGAACCCGTCCGCCCGCCTAACGTAGATACGACCAGACAAGGCAAACTTTTTTTTTTTTTTAAAAAAAAAACCCCCCAAAAAAAAACAGGTGTGCTGATTTTTTGTCCTTCACAGTCGCTTGTGCCATCATTGGAACCTCCATCGCCAAATGCCTCGCCCGCAGAAAGGAGAAACAGACGCCCAAGTACTAAAGCGGCCTCGACGCTCTCCCTCGCCGGGGATCGTGGGTTCGAACGGGGAGGACGCGAGAGATAAGCTCGGCACGTCGGGACGGGCGCATCGACGCAGTAATGAATTCAAGACGGGTGACGTTTCATGACGAAGACGATGAAGCAAGACGAGAGATACGCCCCGCTACCCCCCGACGCTTGTCCGTCCTCTCCTTTGTCCTCCAGTACCCCGCCTCCGCCCGAAGACAAAATCCGGGAGGCACTCGAGGTCAAGGACTAGCTCACTACTGTTCTCTCTCCTCCCACCCTTTTTTTTTTCTTTTCTTTTTTTCCTTTCGAGCCACATGATGATTTGGGCGCCGGCGTTGGCATGTGTACATATGGACACCCTTTTTGGTTGGGGCATGGCAGCGCACAGAGTAGAATGCGGGGTGTGGGTTCATCCGGCGGTCGGCAACGTGTGTCTCGGGCCTGTCGTGGATGGGGCTGGCTGTAATTCGTAATTTTTGTAATAAAGAGGCTTTTCAAGGGCCCTGAACATGTCTCGTCCGAGGGGTGATTCTTGCTGTGCTTTGTGTCCGACGATGTAGTCTCCCACGCCACAGCCCGTCGCTGATTTTGCTCCGTCGTGCCGTGGACGTATCTATTCGGTACATGTACATGGAAAAAGAAAAGGAAAAGGAAAGGAAAAAAGAACCGCCACCTTTTGTTTTACTATCTTGGCATGTATATAAATGTATACTGTCTATATGTGTGTGCCTGTGTATACATATACACGTCACATCTTTCACAGACCCTCCCTGGCCAGCATATCCGCAACGCCCAGATAAAACGCCACGGCATTGAACCCCCTCTCGACGCCCATCCACCGCCTGACCATCCACCGCACCCGGTTCGGCCAATTGATCAGATCCAGGTGATTAACACCCAGCAACGTGCCCTGGTACACCCCCCACCGGCTGCTCTGCACGCTGACCAGCCCGTCATTCGGTCCCTCATGCCGCGCAATGACCCGCCCGGACACGCGAAACGGGCTCAGCAGCGGCGGCGGCTCGTCCAGGGCGGCTCCGTACGAAAAGTAACGCACCGTCTCGTCATCGACGACGTCCCGGTTAAAGGTCCCCGTCATGTGCCCCGTCGTCAGCTCGCGGAAGGCCCCCGTCTCGAGACCAGCTCTGTCCAGCACGCCGTACAGCCGCGGCAGGTACATAAGGCCCGCCTCCCGGCCAAGCACGTAGTCCGCAAAGGGCGAACCCCTGTGCGGCGTGGAAACCGTGGTCAGGGATGCGACCCGGATGTTTTGGCTCGTCTGTCGCGGCATCCCGGGATGATCTGCCGCCCTCGCCGTCATCATCTTGGAAATCATGTACCGCGCGTCGAGGCCGCCCATGCTATGGGCAATGATGTTGACGGGACCGGCATGCTGGGCGGCAATCTCATCGGCTAGCCTGGCGGCGCGGTCGCGGATCGAACTCGAGGGGGGAACGCGCGTGGTAATGACGCTGGCGCCCTGCGCGGCGAGGGCCTCACGGATGCCGTGCCAGTAGTGGATTGTCGGGAGCGCCGGCAGGCTGAGTTCTGAGAAGCCAAGGAGGCCGTGGGCTAGGACGATGGGATATCGAGGCGTCGCTAATGGGGAGGTTGTGTTAGAACAAGACCCCGTAAGAAACCGAACATTTAAAAAAAAAAATCCATCCGAATTTTTTTTTGATTTTTTTTTTTTCAATTCTTCTTTTGCCTAGACTCTCCGAGAACATTGATGAAAATAGAGGGAGCAGGGGACGCAGAGGCTACTTGTGTACCGTAGTGGTCGCGGATGTAGGCGTAGTCATCTTTGATCTCCCTGTCCACCACGTCTCTGACGCGGGCATCTTGTGCGCGCGTCCTCGCGCGGACGGTTTGCGACAAGGAACGACGACATTGTTCCCGGCGGGTGGATGCCACGTTCTTGCTACCCGGGCGGGCTGCGCGCCGAGGGAGCCATGGACGCATCGCTATCGGGTGAAATGAGGCATGCTGGATGGATGAGTTGGGCCGTTGTGGTGCCCGAGTTGCGTGCCGGAAGTCCCGGACACCTGACGAGTCCAGTTCTAACATGAATGGCACCTGCACATTGCGGGACGCGCGCTGACGTCACTGGGCGGAGCTGTGGAAAGCTGGTCACTGGTGTTCCCCGCCGAGGTGGTCTACATTTGTGCCTCGAATTCGGCCATAAAGAGCGCTAGTTTTGTCTAAACCCGGACGAACCAGTCCATCCCGTCTATTGCCTGCACGGCCGCTACTACTTGTCTAGCCCAAAAAAGAGATGGAAGAGAGAGAAAGAGAAAGAACAAAAAAAAAAGACAAGAGAAAAATACAAGAGAAAAATACAAGCGCCGACACTGGCTTTTCTTGGTACACCATCATCATCGCCACCGTGGATCGTCGTCGTGATCGTCATCGTCATCAAAATCATCATCGTCATCGCCCGTGTCGATTAGCTCTTTTCCAAGGGCATTTGACTAGGTGCATTCTCGTTCGTAACTCCACTATACGCCGGCCGAGACTGTGATCCGTCAAATGGCCCTGACAAGTTCTCCGCCATGGCCTCGTTGTAACTTGGCGGCGCATCGTCATAGGGGGGTGCGGTCTGTCCCGGCCGCAATTGCGGAGGGTACAATGGGTCTTGGGGCGGCCGCTGCGGCATCGACGGCCGCTGCGCATGCGCATGGGTCTGATTTTGATTGTGTGACGAAACGGGTGAGGACGGCGTTGAGTGCGCCCGCGGCGGCAGCATCGGAGGAATCCTCAACGTCGCTCTACCCGGTGCGGTGTGGTTCATGGCTGCTTCCACCAGCTCTGGTGGCGGTGTGATGCCCGAGAACACTTGGGCCGATGCGAAATGCAAAGGCAAGTATATGGTCTGCGGGTGGTTGCTGATAAATCCTGAATCGGCCTTTCCCCAGCAAACACCCAGCTTCAATTCCACCTCGTACCGTCTGGACAAGTTGCATGTGACAAACGATGGTGCAACCGTGTTGGGAAGTGGTTTGTCTTTCCAGAGACTGTCGGGAACGATGAGTTCAGACCCGACCACAGCATTTGGTCCGCTCGTGAGAGGGATGTTGAGGTCGGTATTCGAGACAACCACCCACCGGTTGATTTTCCGGTCGATAAGGTTATATGTTCGGACCTCCGTAATGCCAATGAGGTCCATCTGAAACGAGACCAACGTGAGCTGCTCGGGACAATCGACCAGCTTCTTGGCAACGAGCCGGAGAGGAATGGGTTGGTTGCACGTCAACACCGCAGGATGAGGCAGCCGCGCCGACATCTCAATCGACGGTGCGACAGCTGTCTCCTGCGAGCCTGGAGCAGATGCGCTGTGATTTTCTTGGTTGCTGCTGCTGCTGCTGCTGCTGTTGTTGCTGCTGTCCTTTTTTGTAAAGAACGAGCTCTTCGTCTTCTTCGGTGCAACTGGGGTCCGAGGGTGAAACGTAAATGGACGTTTGGCAAAGGCTTCTTGGCCTGTTGTCGGGGGTCGAGGTGGCTCAATGGGGAGAAATTTGTATCCTATGTGATATCTCCAGTTTTCTTTGAGAAATCCTGGGCGCTGGACAGTAACCTTGATATAATATCGTATTTCAGCTTCCATGGGATATCCCGTCAGTGACGGAGGGAGTGTCCGCGTGACATGCTGAAGGAGCAATTGTTTCGTGCCGTCCATAACTCGTACACCTCCCATTCCGAACAGACCGCCGCCAGAGCCGAAGCCGCCCACACCGCCCAGCCCCCCGAGCTTCGACATGGCATCGGGATCGCTGCAGGCGTTGTTGATGGGCAGCTTGAACTTGAAGGGAAATGCGTGCTCTCCAGGCTGCAGCGGAAAGGCACCGAACGGATTGGAAGAGCTTGAGTGGTACTCATCAGGAAAAACCTGTTGGACCTTGTACAGAATCTTGTGGTTTTCGCTGACGATGCTGCCAGGCGGACCGGGCATCGGTCCCGTCGGTCTCTGAACGAGTCCCCCCACGTACGGGTTGGGGACTTGAAGCGCTGTGATGGATTCGCCCTCGAGCTTCACGACGATGTTGCCGACCTGCTCGGTTCGATTCAGACCAAGAACAACGCGGCCCTTGACATAGTCGAGGTTGGTGTAGAACTCGGGTCGTTCATCAAGGACTATGCGGATGGACATGGCGACTCTTGGCTATTCGAAAACAGACGAAGCCGTGGGCCGCGGATCTTGTGCTTTGAAAAAGTATGGGCAGGAACGAACAGGAATAAGGAAAAAAAGATGCAGAACCGAGCAGGAGGTTGGAAGTAGGGCAGAGGAGGGAGAGGATGGTGGTCCGAGTCTCTTTGTTTGCCTCGTTCAAGAAAGCGCACTGATGCGACGACAAGCTTGGCGCGGACGAGACGGAGCGCGCAAAGCTGTGCCGAGCTTGGTTGGCCGGGGTTGGCCGGAGGGGCGATGTCGTGTTGCAGTTTTGCAGTGCGGTCGGGTAGCTAGCTCCTGGCTATACATGCAGCGGCCGACGGGGAGCGAGGCAGGCGACGATGCGGAGAGATGGATGCGGAGAGAGAGGGCTGCGGACAGACGGCCTCGGGGCTCGCGAACGGAAATGGCGTGGTCACTGGTGGCGGAAAAGATGATGCTCGATGTCGCAAGTCGCTGGCCCGTTTGTCGCCGCCTCGAGGGGCTCAGCCACGGTCCCACGACGCGGAACGCACACCAGTTGGCAGTGGCTGACGACACATGGCTGGAAGCCGGCTGGAGAGGACAGGTAGTGCCCGAGAGATCCGCGACTCAGAAAAGAGTCGAGACCCTTCGGCACGATCCGTGGTTCAGGTGGCTAGACACCAGATACTAGACCATCCATCATGTGTCGACGGGGAAGCAGCACGGCTTCGGCTCGAGTCGTTGCAGCCACCGTCGCTTGAGCACACATGCAGCGTTTCTGCATTGCGGCTCCAGTCCCGTCCTGCGAGACGGCCAGTCTCAGTGCTTGGTCGCTGGCAGTGGTGCCGCCAGACGGCCGGCGGCAGCTGATCAGGCAGCTGACGGCTTCTCGTTAACCATCACCTGACCACGCCATCATATTCCATTTGTGTTTGCTGGCGTCGGACCAAGAAAACACCATCTTTATCCGTAGATTGTCTTCTCTTTTAAACCATCAGGCCGCAAACATCTCATTGCAATTGAGCAGAGCCAAAAAAAAAAAAATGACCGCCACAACCAACATGTTGCTCTACGCGCTGACCATCCACTCCCCGACCCCGTCACGCAAGCCGCCGCCGGCCTGGTGGAAAGGAAGAGCAGATCCTCACACGCAATACTGATTACTAACTACGGACTCGGGTCGCATCGCCATCGTCGACTACATGCCCGTAATTAATCGCCTCATTCATTTTCAACTGGAAAATATTCGCAAAATTAGGTGTTCTTCGCGCGGTCTCAGGCCAACATTTTGCAGTAGATGACCGAACTTGCTTAATTGCGTCTGGGACTGAATTACGGCCGTCCATCCGACCTCTCCTTTGCTGTTGCTAGTCCCCGGTAGTGATGACGGCTCAACTGGCGTACTTGTTTGCCAAGAGGAAACCATGACAGACAATCAAATCAAGAAGCATTTCGTGTATTCATTCCCAGGCGACAAGATGCCGCCGAAGGTCCTCAAAAGAAGCATGCTATATGTTGGGACAATGCATAAGCTGAACGACGCACTGGTCGTACATTTGTCTTACCGCAGAGTTACGGTGGAGACCTGTTTGAGATATCCTTTGACTCGGCAAAAGCTGCTACCAGAAATCCGTATGTCGAGATTGGTCGCGTCAGGATAAAATAATCTGAAACGATTCCGCCCGCAAATAATGTATGCATTCTTCTTAGGAACGATGACTAGGAAACGGAGCTTTCTAATAATGACCCCCCCCCCACCAATCCACGGACATCATGCCAGCCTGTTTACTTTTATCTACGGCCGCTGGAGAACTCAGCGTCAAACTATCGTCGGCGCTGCGGCAAATGAGCAACAGGGTGCGATTGCTCTCAACCCTAGAGGGATTGTGTACTCTAAAGTGTACAAGGAAGGCGGTCTTTCCGTGTTTGATGAGAGCAAATAAATCAGAGGCGTTACCTCACTTGGCTTATGTCCCATACTTGAGGATTGCCGGCGAGATAATTTTCTAGCTGTTAGATGTAAGAATTACACGGGTCCGAATTTTGAGCCCCGGATCGACATCCACGCTTGAAAGCAAATCTGCGCATGCTCTCACAGCTGGCCCCTCTGCACTTTGTGTTCACGGCCATTGACTCTTGTAGTCACCCTTTCCGTCGTATAAATTTTCAAACCCACTGAAAACTGACATTGTTGGCAGCATCTTTTCATCGAGAAAACTCAGTTTGCCTCCACGCAAACGTCTGTATCTCTGACTTACACTCCGCTGTAGCTCGCTAAACATCCCGACCAGCCCATTTTTTAGACTGTAGCCATTCAACAATATACCGGAGTCACTCGCGCACGCAATTATTAGCAGAATCAAGCGCCGTCAATGGCGAGACTAAACAATTCTCACCAGATAAATTTGGTTATCCTCGTCAAAAATAGCACCTGGCATCTTGCATTAGTGTAATATAAGCTCCATCGGAGAGAATCTCACCGTGCTTGATACAATTGTGTTGGGTGGAAATGAAGCTGCTGTTGGCCTCGCTACGGCACGGCTCAAAGTACAGAACAGGATGGCAAAGCTTCTTAGTTGTCGGTGCTTGAAAGGACATGATTGCCTTGGAAAACCATCCGCAGGTTTTATTTATGGGTATCGGTCCCTGGAAGATGGAAAGAAGCTGGATTTCATCCCCACGAGGCAGGTTGAGGAGGCCACGCACTGCGCTTCAGCCTTTCCGTGTTCGTTTAATAGCCGAAATCGACAAATCTCTCAGGATCAACGACTCGGGCATGAGACGACTGCTTCGAAAGGCTCAGGCATACATTGCGCCACAACTGATCGCGTCGCTTCAGGCGCGAGGGTTTCGGATCGCTGTTGGGGGTTTGCAACATGGTGGGACCACGGCAGTGTACAAACCCGGATCGAATGCGCTCCTGCCCTTTGTAGACAACATAATATTGCTGTATATCACATGCACAACCTTGGTCAATGGTGAATCCGTGGCTGGTGGTAACACCTTTGCTACCATCTAAATTCTACATGGTCCCGGAGAAGCAGGCGTTGAGGCTGATAAATCTGGTCCTCCCTCCATTCAGTTGATCAAGGGGCGGCGACGGCTCTACGGGCCCCCTAAGCGACTTCAATCAATAGCACATGTTCGTCTAGGATGGCCAACTAGTATCCGCAGAACCCCATAGCAGCGAATAAACTTGGGCAGAAGGGGGAAAGGAGGTGCCTGTTGCGGCCAAGAAGCGTCATTTCTCCGTTGCCGCTGTCGTATCGTGCAGAGTGAAAAAGAAAATGGACGGTTTCTTTCTTACACGTTGCTGGATTGATTTCTCACTCAGCCTTTCTTTTTTTGTTGGTTGTATTTTTTTTTAAAAAAAAAAGGAAAAAAAAAAGAGAGAGAGAAACAACCAAAAAAACAAAACCCAAAGCATTATGAAAAGTTCTTGGACAAAAGTCGAGCAATCCGATCGCATTTGAGCAGCATCTTTTCTTCATCTGCCACGTCTTTTTGGTCCCGATTCAATCTGAAGTCGGTCCTTTTCATTCAACGTTTCTAGATGCTGCCCACGACCTCTTATGCATTTTGCAACGTCGGATATCTACCTATATATATATATATATATATATGTGTGTGTGTGTGTGTGTGTGTGTGTCCGTATGTGTGTATGTTTATATCAAGTCCTATAAAGAGACGAGGGGGATATTTCGCACGACAACGTTGCGGGGGCCGAGGGAGCGCGTGTGCATCCCGAACTTGTTGGAAGGCGGAGGTGCAATTCGACTGCGTTGTTATTGAAACACAGCTGGCCAGCCGTCTCTGTTGATGGTAATGACATAAGCAATGAGGTCGAAAAGGGTCATTGCTTGTTTTAAAAAGTCACGAGTAGAACAGGAGAGAAGTGACATCACATGCATGGTCTTGATTTACTTAAGGTTTAGGAGTCGGCTTTAGCTCCGCGGGTCTGGTGCCCTGGTAAAGTGCGAGCAGGTATTTCCAAACAATTTGCCATACAAGTTCGGTGTAGAATGTTGCGAAACTATCTGCCTCCCATTATACCTGTCGGGAGCTGGCACTAGCGTCTGGCCACGACGTGCCAACACCAACGCCAATCCGTCCTCCGCATTTCCATCGTCGTGGCTAGACGAATCTCGGCAGTTGTCCATGTTGGCGCGGCTAATTTCGTCTTTCTTTTCTCTTTCTCCTCTTTTCTTTTCTGTTTTTTTTTTCTCTCTAGGCCTCCTTGTTTCTTTTACTTCAAAATAAATGGCGTGTCTATGTCGCGTTGCCTTTTTGTCATGGACCGACCAATGCACCAGGCACCAGCACCGGGACCGGGCAGACGGCCTCGAATGGCATGATTGCGCTCCGTCTTCGCATCGCAGCCAGCGGCGGGTATCGTCTGGCAGAACCGTGCGGTTCCTCGGTTGACGCCTTTCACTGTCAAGGTTTTGCCCCGGCTAACCCACATTGACAGGATTGATGGGACGTGATCAACACTTCGATGCGACGCTGCCTGGCCGCCGCTCATAGATCGATGGACACTGGAGACATGGAAGAGGGTCTTTTGCAGAGGGTCTGGGTGGAGAGGTCCCTGTAGAATCCAATCTGTCCGCTGCCGAATTCGAACCAACTGCATGAAAAGCACCGACATGTCCGTCTGTCATGCTACCATGAGCACTCGCGAGATGAGGCCTTAATCCGACGAGACACTCGTGCACCCAGGGTCATTCGTCACGAACGTGTGAGCGGGAATTGCCGGTATAACCGAGCTCCTCGGCAGCATCGATTCGCGGGAAACGTGACCTGAACCTTCCCCGGAGGAAAAGTCCATTCACGAGCCGAGCCAAGGAGCAGGCCATGACGGCATATAGGGAATGAGTGGGAATGGGTACTCATGGTACAAGCAACGGCCTTTTCTGAACAAGGCAACTTGAACGAGCATGGCTTCACACGACCGGGGACTTGAGGGGCGGGTGGGGGGTCTTTCTCTCGGAATCGGCAGTGGGCTATCCGCAGCACCACAACAACATTACAATCCGCATGGCGGCCACATGATTGGGCAAGGCATCAATGACTCCCATGCAAATGGACTGCGCAATCATCAATGCGCTTCGGTCCAACACGACTACTGCGTTGCTGTCCTCGTCCTGTCCCAGCCTTGTTCTTTTTCGGCCCGGGAAAACCCCCCAGGCTCCTCTCTTTCAAGAGAGTGGGAGAAATAGAGTGGGAGAGTCACCCGAGCGGCGGATATCGAGAGCACAGCTATCATCCATCTTGCGCTGATTTAGACAAAGCTCAAGTGGCCGGGACAATGTCCTCTATGCCCGGCCATGGCTGTTCTATGCTTATCCTGGTCTGATTTTCCACTTCCATGGTGTCTTCACGATCCTTGACCGACAGGTGGCCTGTGGCAATTTCGACGGCCGACCCAGTACAGAGCTGCCTTGCCTCTTGAACGCGGCCAGCGAGTGACTTGCTGGCTTCACGACTCGTTTGATCGGCAGAACAGCTCATAGAGACAACATGTTCCTAGCAAGTACCATCTCCTAGAAGATATTGGTGCCGGTCCGCGCATCGCGTCCTCGTTAAGAATCAACAACGATCTTCTCGCGCATGTGTACATGCATGATGTGCATGCAACGTCGGGCAGCCAACAAGGCCCCCGGTTCTGTCTGTGAGGCCAAGCTTTCGGGCCGCAGGCTTCCAAGCCGGTCCCGCGGTTTTCACCAGCCAACATGCAAATATAGATATAAACACGGGGTTATGCTGCGTGGTTCCCCCAGCTCCAACTGCTCCTCCACGCCCACGCCTTCTTTGTCGGCTCGCCCCCTCTCTTTGGTCCCTCTGAACATGAGCCAGTTGGTCTGCAGTAAGCATGGCGGTCGACTGTGGCTCTTCTTGCCCAGTACCTAGTGGCTTTTACGGCTATAGACCCAACGTCGCGGGGAACGTCATCCTCCTGGTCCTGTACGCTCTACTCGTGCCTTGCACCTGGTTTCTCGGCCTCTGCTCACGCACGTACCTGTTCTCGACCACTTTGGCAGTAGGGCTGGTGCTTGAAATACTGGGATTCGCTGGACGAATTCTACTGCACAGCGGTCTACAGAGCCGAGGCTACTTTACTCTGTCTCTTTTGGGGACCATATTGGGATCTATATTCATCTCGGCTGCGTCGTTCACGTTCTTGCCCCATGCACTACAAGTCTTGGGCGACTTGGGCGAAAGACCGAGTCCTTTCAAACCGATGGTTGCTAAGCTCATCTTGTGCACCTTGATGGCGGCGGCGGTTGGTGTCGACGTGGTTGGGGTGATCTATGTCTCTTACGAAGTCCATGGCGTGCCTGTAAGTCCCTCTTCACTCCTTGGAAATGGATATATACATGTGTATATCAAACCAGATGGGATGGCTGACGGCGTGACAGAGAGATCGCAGCGCGTCCATAATTGTGGCCGGCTTGGGCATACAGGTTGTCTCGCTTCTGTTCAGTGCCGCAATCTACTTGTCCTTGGCATTGGACCCCAGATCCCGCCAAGGCGTGCCCGTCGACAACACCCGCGCGGCAGTTTGCTGTCCTATACGGTTCCAAAGGTGTTTTCGAGGTAACACACAAAAGACGCAACACGCGTGAAGCATCATTGACGATAAAAGAATCAATATCTGACAGTCTTTAGGAGCCGAGATTTCGACGAGCCTTATTCTTGTGCACAGCATCTATCGCATCGTCGAGCTGGGAGGTGGTCTGGACGGCAGTCTATTCCAAAGCGAGGCTGCGTTTATGGTCATGAACGGGACGCTTCCGCTGCTGTCGGCTCTTTTGCTCACTGTTTTCCACCCCGAAACTGCTGTTGGGACGGCGTGGGAAAACTTGTTCTCTCGACGAAAAGGGGGCCCGAGTCCCAGTTCCCTTGTGGACAACAATAGGCTCAGTCACGGCGCTCACCATGCCTACGATTTAAACATCCGGACGCAACGTTCTCCCAATTCGCTACATGCACAGAGAACTTTCCCGAGCTCGAATAGTCCGAGCTCGAACACGCTGGGAGCTGCCAATGGATCTCCCGGGTTACCATTGTGCCCTCGGCCGATGAATAAGCCACCAAGTCCCGCCGGTCCCTCTGTAAGGCCAACTGCGTTTATTGACCAGCGTTACAGTGTCAAGTCTCCTAGGAGGCTTACACAAGCCAAGAAGCTTGTGGATAGTGATGCTCTCTGGTAGGCCGAGAATGGGCTGCTTTTCTGAATACGACGTGTCTCGGGACAAGAAGAGGCCGCTGTTTACATGTTTGATTTTTTCGGGGTTCCTCACACGTCGCTCACTCATTCTTTGGATTTCAGGGTGCCCTCATGTACATGTTTAGACTGGTCGGGGTGGGCGGACAGTGCCGACACGCTGCGATGTGTTGTTGGTCAAGGAGTGTTTTGTCTACGGAGCAGTAGAGAGCGTGTCGTAGGCTGGACTGGTGACACTCGCCCGTCCCCCATATATATTATACGGTGTTAATACATGGCATCTTTGATCATGAAGACGCGGGACAATCACGGTTTGGTGCTCATTCGAACAATCAACGTCGCCTGGGTATGGAGCGCTGGGTATGATGAGCCGTATTGGACAGGACTCGCCCGGCCCTGGGTTGGTTCCGGGCGAGGTGCCCAGTAAGCAGAAGTCGTGCCAGAATTGGTCACATGGTATTTTGGTACACAGAGCGACAAGCGACAAGCGACAAGCGAGAAGCGAGAAGCGCAGCCTGCCGAAAATCCCTTCCTGTTGCGACGACGCGTACAACGTCGACAAGACGTGGCGTTGGCGTTGGCGTCCCACTTTGACGACATCTCTTGGATCGCCGGGGCGGGTGTATCTATTGCTGAGTTCGGACGAAGGAAGCAAAAGCCAGAGGACGGCGTGCAACCCCTCCAGAAGGCATCCTGAAATCAGGATGCCGTGGCCAGCGAAGCGCCCAAGGGAGGGGGGGGGGGGGGGGGGAGAAGGCGGATCGTGCGCAATCTTGTTTTTTTTTTTTCCCGTCCTCGTCCACGCCACCATCGCGACAAGGCGGCGCCACAAGATCGGACGGCGATGCGTTGCGCGAGGGGCCGGCACTCTGAGAAGGGCAAGCCGGGCTGGACGACCGTGGCTTTTTGGCCGGGAAGCTTGTTTGCAGCTGGAATGCGCCGTGATGGTGCCCAGATCGGGCGACTGGCGAGGTCCATTGATTTTGGGTTTTTTTGGGGGGGGGGCGTCGTCTCTTTTTTCGTCATGATGGATCGTGCTCGTGCGTTTTGGGAGAAAGGGGGTGTGTGACGTGGGTTGTTCTGCGGAGGGGCACTTGGGGGTTTTGGTTTGGCGTTTTTATTTTTATTTTTATTTTTATTTTTATTTTCATTTTCATTTTCATTTTTATTATTATTATCATTATTTCCTTTCTGTGCCGTTGGTGTTGCCGGCTTGTGACGTTTAATGATGTGAGTGCGATGCGACGTGTTTGAGCATCATGGAGCATGGGCTTGGGGCGCGGGTTGGAAGGAGGGGTTCACGACAAGTGTACTACGTTGATGGCAAGTTAAATGATGAGTTTTAGAAAAAAAATGTTTCATGGCAAGTTTTTTCATGACAAGTTCGTCACAAAGTTTAGAAAGCTGGTAGCAAGTTTGAAAAGAAAAGGTTGTACGGCGCATGTTCAGGGTCTACACTGCCAATCGGTCCCACCACACGGGTTGTCACCCACGTTTACAACATGCAGTCTATAGCACCAAACGATGGGACGCTTTTCCATGCTCTCGTGGCATACACATCTCGTCACTTGTCATGGCGCCCGTCCGCGCGGACGGAGCCACCCTGGGGCGATTGGCATCGTGCGGTGAGCAAAGACGGGAAAGGGGTTGCTGCTACTGTCGCCGTGGTGCATCGTGGGTTATGTGAAAGAGGGGAACGAGGGGGGTTGTATCATGGAAGAGATGTGACTTTTTTTTTTTCTTTTTTTTGGCCTCCTTGTTTCTTCTTGGGTCTTGGATCACGCTGTGGGTTTGCCGTCATGTTTCTCTCGTGATTCTATTTTTGTCTTGCCTCTCCACGGAAGAGCTTGGAACGAAAAACGTGGGAAAGCTAGCGCTTCGGTGCTGCTTGATCCTAGCATCTACGCTTACGCTGTATCTTCTGTACTATATTTTTCATACCATGTGGAACTAGTACGGCGTGAACCGTGGTTTTAGTTTCCACGAGAAATATAGTATCCCCTATTCGCCCTGGCGTCAAGGACTCGCTAGCCTTTTCGAGACCTCGTGGGTGTCTTTGCACATGTAAGGGAGGCTTCGGCTTCGGACCAACGACATCACACGTCGCCCGTTGGGTGTGACGGGGCGCCGACTAGGTCACGAAGGGGCTAGGGGGGCAAATGTATGTACTTGGAGAGCTACACCGTCCAGGTCCTGGCAAAACGCCCTACTAGCACCTAGACGTTTCCCGTCATGCCGTCATGCCGTCGACACCAACATGAGCCGCTGCATGCTTCCGTGTGGGTTCCGGAACCCCGTTCGCTCCGCACTCGGGAAGAGAATAGAAACACACTAGTCGCCGAATCCAGCACCACGGCTCGGTTTCTCGCCGTCCCCTCCCGTCTTCACGCCCAGCGTGGGACCCCTCGTCGCCGCTGGGACTCGGCGAGCCGCGGTCAAGGCGTCGTGTTGTCTACAGTGCGTTTCTTCCTCGCACGTGGAGCGACTAGGCACGCATCCAGGGCGGAAGACGGGCCACGCAACGATTACTTCTGCGCAGAATCGGGACGGAAGGACGAAACAAGGGATAAGAAGAACGGATAACGCAAAGGAAGGCGTTTTTGTGGAACCCCTTTGTCGTTGGCCGAGCCCGCCGCTCCGCCTACGGGAGCCATGAGTTTTGTTCTGAAGCGGCGTCGGGCGACGCTAGACGCGGCGCGCCGAGAGCGATGCTTCTGCCGTATGTACATTTTACGTACATATACCACTGTACATATGTACGTTCATATGTACATGTGGCAAGTACTGAGATGTACGTCTTGGGCATCAACGTCCACGTTCGTCACCAGGAAAACGGTCGGCTTGCCAGGTTTTGTGTCGCGAGCAGCTCGACTTGGGTGCCTAGTAGGAACGTACTGCAAACACGTCTGCTATAGGATTCTGACGAGGGGACCTGGACATGCGCAAAGTAGTCAGTGAGTTTGGGGCTGTGGGATAGACGAAACTCTAGTATACGGCATCGTGCGCAAGTCCAAACACCTTTTCGCCCACACCATGCGGCAGAACGCCCGCAACTAGGAGGTTGCCTTGCACGGGAATAAGAGCAAGAAGTCAGGTGCATGTACATGGAAACAGGCAGATGAAAGAAACAACAAACATTCTTCTGGGACCTTGTGCAAATATTGGCCTTATTGCGACGTATATTTTGGAAGCAGGTGTAAAATTCGTCGGTGTAAAGCACTGGTATGTTGGTTGGCACGGTACTGCCTTACGATTCTCTGTCGGTCTCGGGAATTGTTCGCCAATCCCTGCAAGGCCGTCTTCATCTCTCTGTCGGTCTCGGGAATTGTTCGCCAATCCCTGCAAGGCCGTCTTCATCTCTTTTGTTTTGCTACCGAGGTAAAGGTGAGGCCATGACCCGAGAGTATGCGATGCGCGTTTTGCACGGCGTATTGCGCCTCATTCGAGCCTTTTGCACTCATGGCCAAGGACGCGAAGCAAATCAAAGCCTTGTCGTTGTTGTCGTTGTTGTTGTTGTTGTTGCAACTGTCGGTTTTTCTCTCTGCGCTCAAACTTGCCAGCGCGGCCATCGGCCACCTCGTTACGAGACGGTCCCTTGTGTTTGCCGCGGGCGCATCAAGCGTTGTTTCTTCTCACGTTCTTTTCCCCATCTTTTTGGCTTCATGGCGTGTGGAGATGAAGAAAGTACTGGGGAAGGGAGAGCAGGAATGGCGCGGGAACCAGCTACATTCCCTCTGCTTGATGTGGCCCAAAGTCGGTACGAGCAGCGGTACAGCCAGGCGGAAGCATTCCTCGCCATCGGACCAAGCTTGGTCCTCTCCAAAGATGCGTGCGAGGTGAATCATGGCGGCCTCTAGGATTCATCTGCTCTTGGCTATTGGTCCTTGCGGAATGGAGGCGGCGTCGGTCTGGTTTCTGAAACGAAATCCCCCTTGTTGCAGACAAAGGGCCGATGCGTTGCTGCTGTGCAAATGAAGACCCGGACGTGGGTGGAAGCGACGGAGCCTCGAACCCGTGATAAAAACGACGCACGCATGTTGCTGTCACTGTGCTGAAACCCGAAGGAAGGAAGCATCCAGTCGACCAGGTGGGGGAAACATTCGGTGATCCGTTCTATTCCGTTTCTGTTCCCGTTCTCGTTCCCGTTTCGTCGCTGTCAACCGCCACCGATGCTGGAATGGATCGAGGGACGCGCCGTGGCAGTCTAGAGGAGCAGAGTCGGCTTTTTTTCTTCTCCGGTCCGTCGACGACGAATCATGTGCGGGGGTGCGTGATTGGACTGTCTGTATGTTTCTGCATGTTTCTGCATGTTTCTGCATGTTTCTGCATGTTTCTGCATGGTCTGCATGGTCTGCATGGCGTCGGCATAACACAGCACAGACACAGACGAAACGCAGTCACGGACACGGCGAGTTTGATCCCCTTGGTGTCCAGAAGGCTGCATTTGCGGACCGCCTTGCCGTCGTGGCTTGCAGGACGTGGCGCCCACGCATCTCGAGTGATGCGTCTTTCGTCTTTCCTGAGTCCGTTTTGAGTCTATTCTGAGTCTATTTTGATTATATTCTAAGTCTATTTTGAGTCTTTTCTGAGTCTATTCTAAGTCTATTCTAAGTCTATTCTGAGTCTATTCTAAGTCCTTTCTGAGTCCCGAGTCCTGCAGGACCCCCGACTCCCGAGACCCGCACGCGTCACGACTCCCTCTCACAGGTTTCCTCTCACAGGTTTCCCAACAACCTCGTTTGGCTTTTGGTAGCGCAAACTCAAACCCGAGAGAGAGGGGCACCACGCGCCAGTCGTGGAGCTGAAAAGGATGGGAAACAGAGGAGAAAAAAAAAAGAGGAAGAAGACAGGAAAAAGAAAAAGAAAAAGAAAACCACGCGGTTCGACGTCGCGCCAAGAGACGTGGTAATCCCTTATTCATCCGCCGCCGCGCCGGGAATATTGCCTTTGAACATGGGGGCGGAATCCATTGCAGCATAGGCAAAGACAATATTGAAACAGAATCCACCCTTGTCCGGGAAGCCCTACGCAGTGCGTGCCAAGATTCGCGGACGTCTTCGTCCAGGACAACAATTCCCGACCGACGCCTAGCATACCTAGCATACGGTCCTGGACAATAGTCTCGTAGGCGTATTGTAATAGGCAAAAGTCCCGACCAAAAATTCATACCACGTCCATGTATCTTCTTCACGTATATATATATGTAAGTATGTATACATGTACACAAAGTATGTACTTCACATCCATAACGTACTAAGTAGGTAGGTACCTAGTATGAAACGGGCAAGAGCCTGGGATCCGGCGTGGACCCGTCGACCCAAGAAGGTTCTGCAACCGCCTGATCTGGATGGCCGCGCCCGAATTCTAATATTTGGCGCTCCGTTCTCGTTGCTCAACCACCGGCTCCAAGTGTCTTCTTTCGTTCGTGACAAAAGCATCCTCGCGCAGCCCAGAAGTCCAACCGCAACTCATGAGCCATCGAGCTGAGCTCAGTAATCAGAGTTTGCTAGCCAGGAAATTTGCTTCAAGATAAGCCGACCCGGACCCAGCCGAGAAGAATCTGCGTCGAGGAAACGGGAGGGAGGCCGAGCGGGGAAGAGATGGGGGGATACCAGTCCCGATTCTGTCCCGATTCTCTTTTCAAGTCACGCGTTCTAGCCCCTTGGGGAAGTCTCGCTCTCTTCCGCGGGAAAAAGAGCAGTGACTTGGCCTGGAATTAAACAAAAAAAAGTCTCCATATTCACACGCTGATCCGGGCTGCCCCGTTCCATGGTCGTCCGGTTCCCCGGTTCCCTGGCTCGGCGGCTCGATGACTCGATAACTTGATGGCTTCCCAGAAACCCAAAAACCGTGGCATGGCGCCTCGAAGAGGGTCCGTCTGGACTAGCTGCTGGAGCATATTGTTTTATAATCAGCCTAAAACTTTTCCAGACGAGTACAAATTGCTGACAAGGCAACATGGCGGCTGGGGGTTTGTGGTTGTACCAGAACCTTGACGCCTTGAAGCTGGAGATTTGGAAACCTGAGATCTGGAACTTGGAAGGGGAAGGAGCGATGCAACCCTGCCCTGGGTTTTAGCCTTCGGCATGGACACGTGAACATGCTCGCAAATTCCCAGATGCCGTTGATGACAAAAAGCCTATCGCAAGCATCCACCAGCTGTCACCTCGCCCGCTTCCGCGACGGATGCGATCGGTAGCTTGGCCAACTGATGACTCCGGATCCTGTTCAGTCACCATGGACCGCTGCTCAGCTGCCCGTTCCCTTTTGTACCGGGCCGCCTTAGAGTTATATACGAGGCACCGTTCCCTCCACCATGGCTATCCATCGAGTCGAGACACATTCTACCTCTTGCAAGCCGTTGCTTGTGCCCCTGGTCTGGTACTCGTCATCCAAACGACACAACTCTTTGGGACTTGCGTCCTCGAGTCTTGAACCACCAGCCATCGATATCGTCATGACGTCGAAAATGGAAGCGGCCATGCATCGCCAGTTCGCCATCCGGGCGAGGAAAAATGAGCAGACCACCTTGGCATTCATACTGTTTCTGATTGCCACTGGCCTTGTCTTTATCGTCTTTCACTCCATCAGACAGCTTGCTCACTGGATACGAAGAAGGAATGGACAATCCAAGATGCCATCTTTCTTGGTTGCTGTCTCCAGGTACGTAGCTTCGATGCTCTTCCAGTATACCTCGCCCAAGTACCTACTTAGGTACTTATAGACAGTTCTACTTGGTAAATATCCGTGGTAAGATCTAGGTACTTGGGTGCCTAGCAGGTACTTGCCTCGGTAGATTGATCTCGTACTTCATTGCCCTCTTTTATGCCCCCTCTCCTTGCCATTAGATTTCTGACCAGAGTCTCAATCCTATAGAAGCATCAGGAGAGTCAGTCACCGCCGCGTTGCTGGCCTTCCGTCACTGGGCCATGGTGCCATCATGTCCATTTTTTTTGCCGTCAATATAATTGCTCTTTTTGTCAATATGAACCAAACGACAGTAACCAACATTGCGTCTAGATCTGCATGGTAATACACCCCTTCCCCCCCCCCCCCCCCCCATGGGCTATATATCCAGATGAAGAATTCTCACACACTCCTTCTCGTTCTCTATGTTCCTCAGGCTCGCGATTGGAAATCTCCTCTTCCTCGTCTTCTTTGCGCTCAAAAATACGCCACTGGCCTTCCTAACTTCCTGGTCATACGAGCGCCTCAATTGTCTTCATAGAGTCTGTGGATATGCTGCTGTGGTTCACGTAGTCATCCATGGAATCTGCTACTCGTATTACTTTGTACACGCTGGCCGGTCCAGCTTTCTCCTGCGGCCATCGGATATCATGGGTATTGTCGCTGGCGTCTCATGGGTCTTGTTAGCCCTGGCTGCAATCGTTGTTCGTCGCTGGTGGTACGAGCTCTTCTACTATCTTCACATCATTCTTTGGATGGTGTCTATCATCTCGCTCGGATTTCACCAGCCTAATCTTGCCGCTAAAGCGGCCATTGGCACCGTCGTTGCTGGTAGCATGTGGGGGCTGGATAGAGTCATTCGTTTCCTCCGTCTGGTGCTCTATTCCGTTAACAATTCGGCCACTCTCACGCCCCTTCCCAATGGCGGCACTCGGGTCACCTTGGCCAAGCGACCCATGATCGTCTCGCCGGCCAAGCATGCTTTCCTGTGGATCCCTCGTATTCGACTTATTGAAACCCACCCTTTCACCATTGTATCGACGGATCCGATGGAGTTTGTCGTTGCATCTCGTGACGGCTTTACGGCCGCCCTACACAAATATGCCACGGCTAATCCGGGAGTCCGTCTCAAGGCATCAATCGAAGGGTCTTATGGGACGGTCCCCGATCCGTCAGCATTCGAGACGGCCGTTTTGGTAGCCGGCGGTAGTGGCGCCAGCTTCATCTTTGGCTTGGCCGAGGTTCTATCGAGGAAGATGGTGACAAGTAATGTGATTACGCGAAAGGTGGTGTTTGTCTGGATCGTGAAGCACAGAAGTAAGTTCAACAAGGACGCAGAAGCCGATGGTATATTCTGTTCCGTAGCTGATAAGTGAAACAGCCCAGCTGGAGTGGTTCTCCCATCACCTCACGGCGCTCAAGAACGACTCTCGCTTTTCCATTCAGATCTTCGTAACCAGGTCCAACACGCCACTTTCAACATCTCCTCCATCAAAAACGGACATTGTGATGGACGAAAAATCCGAAGAGGCCACGACGAGAGGCGTTGAGATGCCAGAATCCCACACATCGTCAATTTCGCAATCGTCGGTTGACCTGGAGAAGTCTCTTCGTCGCTCCGATGACGAACGGACCTTGGCGGGCGATTTGTACAACGGGATGGTGGTCAAATATCAAAGACCAGACGTAGCGGAATTGATCCGAGAGGCCGTTGGAGATGCGGCGGCGCATGAAAGAGTCCTTGTTTCGGGATGCGGTCCGGGCAAGCTCATGGATACGATGAGAGAGACGGCGGTAGATTGCATTCGGCCGGATGGGCCTAGCATTGAGCTGCACTGCGAAAAGTTTGGGTGGTAAAGGTGTAGTTGTGGTGATGATGATGGAACTGGGCATTTGGATTCAGCCCACCGGGCACCGAGTCTGTCTGTACATGACACAATTTGCATGCCTGAGCCCGGGCAGAGCCCATGGGCAGCATGGCATGTAGAAGTTTTGGAATGAAGCGGCCAAATAGATGGCATGAATTTTTCGCTCCTTGAGTACAATTGAAGACACTTTATTTCATGGGCAAAGGCTCGACGAGGCTCCATCGGACATAACGAGCACATGACATCCAGTGAGCGACGCCGGCTCGACAATGTCGCGACGCACGAGTCACTGGATCCCGGACCCGTTCGAGACGCTTTCCAGCCGATCGACAGCGATGCTGGCGGCGGTATTTGCGAGTCCATCCATGCAGCATCCACAGGCGGAATAATCGAATTAATCGGTGAATCAAGCGTCACACTGTCGGGCATTTCGAGTACATCCCGCGAGGAGATTTGCGCTTGTACAACAATCGGTGAGATTACACAAAAGGGCCAAGATTCTTTCCCGGGGTATACTAGAGGAAAACGAAAAGAAAAGAGGGAAAGAAAAGACATCCAAGTGAACACCGCTTTGCAGAATAACCAGCAAGTCGCGCCGCAAACAGGTTTTGTATGGAAAAAGAAAAAGAAAAAGAAAAGAAAAAAAAGTGTCTGAGATCTGGTGCCGTATGGTAAAATCAAATGCCAAGAAGATTTTGACGAGAATGGGGAAGGTAGAGATCCACGAAATGAAATGAAATCAAAATCAGCCTTGCTTCGTGTTTGGACTAATACTTCCTTCTCCTCATCCTCTGGTTGTGCATTTGTTTTTTTTTTCTCCTGTTGCCTGCTCCCCATCGCTCAAGCCAGCCCTTCGTCATGTTCTGCGTGCGTCTGGGACGAGTCTCTGCGTTTAGATGATCCCTTTGTGCCATACCCTCGGGAGAGGGTGCTCAGAACTCCACTCGACTCAGAGCCTTGTAGCCTGATACTGTTTCGTCCACTGTGCAGCACAAGATCAGCTGGCGGGACATCAGCTTCTTGCTGCAGCGCTTCCCGCACAACCGGATTCGGATCGACCATTACCTTGGCGTTGCGGGACAGCATGAGGAACAGAGGGTAGATCATCATGGCAACATGCAGCGCCATGATCACAATGTATGCTGTCTGGACACTGCCGCCGTTGTGTATGATGCCGTACATGACAAATGGGAAGAAGGCCGGGCCAGAGCCGCCCATGGTAATGAACGCCGCAGCACGCTTTGTGCGTCGCCCCTGGCCTCGCAGACCAATGGCGAAAATGAGAGGCCAGATGGGACCTTCTGCAAAATAAAACAGTATGACGGGAATGACCAGCATGTCGGCATTTGCAGGGTGCAAGACCACGGGAAGCAAGGCGAACAAGAAGGAAAGAATGGAAAAGAAGAGGAGGAGGGTGCGAGGCTGCGGGAGACGCCGATTCGACACGGACAGATACGTGGTGCCTCCGGCGAGAAGTCGCGACAGCGTAAAGGCACTGTGGGCGACGAGTTGATAGTCCGGGATTGGAATGGACAGACCGGGCGCCTTGTCCAGATCGTCAAACATCAAACCCGAGGACGCAGAGCCTGTCACGGCGCCCGAGCCAGTCCGGTCGCCACCTGGCAGCACCGATACAAGTAGACTGCGGAAGTAGATGCTGTTGCTTTCTTGCGCGGCAACATACGCGTACTGCGTGAAAACCGCCAACACGAGGCTGACGTTCCGCAGCCGCAGTCCGGCCACGCTTCGTTGCTGGGCATTAGGCGCCAACTTGTTGGCAGCAGTCTCTAATTCGCTGTCGCTGACCTCGGGTAGTGGCATGTAGAAGAAGAACAGACCAAGAGCGACGCATAGAAGCGTGATGCTCAAATATGTCCATTGGACGTTGTTGAGGTTCATACTCGATGACTTGGTCATGGTCGCTCGGCGTATGCCCGCGAAGAATACCTTCTCGGCCAGCAGCCCACTGACAACGCTTCCTGCACCTTGTACGGCCTGTGCCAGGAGAAGACGAGTCTCCCCATGCTCTGGGGGTCCGCAGAGGATCATGAAGGAATTGGCAGCAACCTCGAGAATGGAAAGACCGAATCCGACCACAAAGGTACTCAACATGTACCCGCCGTACGAGTTGGTGACGGCAGAGGGCCAGAATATAATGGTGCCGATGCCGTAGATACACAAGCCCACGATAAATGTGACCTTGTAGCCACCAACGTTTCCCGCAAGGTCTTTCCCATGACGCTTCAATCGATTGTGCTCGTCTCGTCGCAGGATCCATTCGCCAAGCAAGGGTCCGAAAAAGTATCCTCCTCCGAAATATGCGCTCGTAAGTCCTAGGGTTTGCGCATCCGTCATGTTATTTATAACGCCGATGGCATTGTTCAACGTGTTGAGAAGACCGTAGGACATGCCCCAGAGGAAGAAGAGAATGCCAACAAGCGTGCAGTACTTGAAGGATTCTGCAGCATTGGCTCGCAGCATGCTCTTCGGTTTGGTCATGTTGACGAATCCAAAGTACGTGCCATTTTCAACAGAACTGGCAGACACAGTTCCATTCGTCTGGGCACGATTCATTGCCGACAGGCCCAACCGCGTCCTACCACTCAGGTTCCTCATGTCTGGTGATGCAAGAAACTCCATGACAGTCATAGGTTTGTCGTCAGTCGTCGAAGGTTCCGCCGCCATGATCTCGGCATTCTCGCCTTTGCCATCATTGCTTCCTCCAGACTCAGTTGCGACCGCGGACTCGGGCACGACGCTCGGAACATGTCGCGTGGGCGGCATGTCGGCATCATTGGTAGACTTGGGGGTCCTCGTCAACCGGGTTCCATCTGGATCGTAAAGCATAGCCGGTAAGAGTTTAAGAATGAGTGGTTTGAGCGTCGGGATGCAAGCACAGGCTAGTCCAATGTTCACTTCGACAGCGCTCCACATGAAGGACAGAGAGGCATTCCAAGCAAAGTCGGCATTGCCACCAAAGCGTGAGTTGGGATCGTCCGAGATACCAGTCGGGACGTCTGTGATGGCTCGCTGCAGATAGTAAATGCGCACAACGTCGACGATTGTGACAAAGACACCCAGTGAGAAGGTAATTACGAGGATCGCTTTCTGTCGTACATGGAGTCGCATTCCCGTCAATACTGGGATTGGCAGCGCCAATATGACCAGATCGGTAACAATGTTGACGGGTGCGGCACAGATGAACTCGGTGAGCAGTGGAATGCATCTTGCTGCTGATGTTGACTCGGTCGTCCATGCCGCGGCCATGGGGTTACACTGAAAGATATTCAAAAAGGTGAGAACCAGGCCGGCAACATTAATGACCACCAATGCCGCCCACGAGGCATACCGCAAGACGACTTGTGTATTCTTTGCTAAACGCAAGTAAAATATTAGGATACTTGTTTTGACTGCCATAAGCGCAGGGTTGTACAATATCGAAAACACATATTCAGCACGTCGTAGTTTTGGACAGTCGAAAGGGCTTATATTCGCATCAAATTTCCCTAGACCCACCACAACTCCATAGTCAATGGAAGCCGAGAGACAGAGGGCCAAGAGCCAGGCAAGACACATTATCCAGTCGTCCAAGGTCGTACGTTGAACAATACAGCACCTGCAAATCATGCGGGCACCGACAAAGACTGAGGCCAGAGCTAGTGTGGCCGTGGTGACGGCGAATACGGCCGGCCCTCTATTCGGCACTGACCCATGATCTTCTGCCGAGGTAGAAGACATGATAAGGTGTCGAACCGGACAAGCATACAGGATGACTTTGGTCGGATTCAGAGTCTAGTAGTGCGGCAAGCTTTCAAGAGGGAGGATGGGGAAAAGGAAACCGTCCAAATAGTTTTGGTGCGCACTGCGTGAATGGCGGACAGATGCAGCACAGACATGATTCAGCGAAGGTGTAGTAAGGAGGCCCGGGTCATGGTTTGTTGTTGGTCCCTGAAAGATATCAGTTTCAGCACGCTCAAGCTGCGACGAGCCTGTAGGCAAGCCGCAGGGTGCCTGGGCGGGTGCGGTCTCAAACTTGACGGGGTCGCAAAAGAAAGCGGCGGTGCTTACCTGCAAGGAGGGGTTCAAGAAGAGGTGATGATTCCGTCGTCGCAATCCGACATGCTCCAGGCTCGCCAGACTGACGCAAAAACGTCTATCGAACTGCCGTTCGATGCTCGAGGCACGTTGAGTTTGCAGCCGTGCAAATCGAGGAATGTCGGGGTTGAAGAAATCACCAGCCCGCCAGGCCCGATTCCGAGCTTTTGAGCTCTTGGAGGCTGGCGTGTAAGCGACGAGCCGAACTCCACTTGCCGCTACTTAGCGGCAATAGCGTAGGAGTGATGAATGCTGGTCTCGGGAGTCCAGATTCTGATGGCGGCAAGGAAAAGATGTTGATGAATCGCACAGTATTGGGTTGTGACGAGTCATCGAGGTTCAATCGAGATTGGATCGGGTTGGACGTTATGTTGGACGAAGGATTAGTAAGATATGAGTAGCAGGGAGCAGAGGTTGATATTTGAGAATGTCTAAGACTAGGGTCGGAGGACGAGAGCGGCGGACGAGAGCGGACGAGAGAGGACGTCGGGATGTGGAGAAATGCAAATGCAAAGAGGGCGGCTTCAACTTGGGCCCAGATGGCGAAATGCTGGGTCAAAGCCAAATGGACGTCTGCACAATGGATTGTATCTGGTTGGTCGATATCAGCCAATCCGAATACCGAGGTACAAGTGCGGAGAAGGGCCATTGAAGTCAAAAATGAGCAAAGTTTTTTCACGCCGCGGCCGTGATGTTGGCGAGGTCGAACAAGGACATCAGGACGGCGGCTCTGATGTCTGGTCGCGAAATTCAGCAAGCGACTAGCCGAAACAGGCCAGGGTAGAGAGATCTGTCGACCTGCTCAACCCGGGCATGCATATGTACATACAGTAGCGACTTGGGAACCCGGTACGATCTGTGGTTCGTCACCCGGTGACCAGTCCATCATCCGTCCGCCCGTCCTGGCGACGGGGGCGCTGCGATCTGTTGCCGACGGCCATAAGCGAACCTTGATGATGAAGACAAGACTAAGACTGCAAATATGTACAACAGACCGTAGAGGATGGGGCATGTGGGAATTTTCTTGGCGCCTGGTGGAGACCCTGGGGTTGGCGCGGGGCGGACGGGGGCAAAGAATTCGAGACGCGAGCCTGGCGTCATGGTCGGTCGATTCGGGGGTCAAACGGTAGCAACCTCGGCAGTGGTCATGCCTGCCTCGCCTGCCTGCCTGGCCTGCCGTGCTTGCTTTTGTTCTTCGTCACAACAAGTGCGAGGACGTCTGGTGCAAGCGCGCGGGCGGCACCACCTTGCACCTTGAAGCCCTTGCAGATGCCGAAAGTGGCCGAGTCCTAGATCTCTCCAAGACACGGATCAGACACGGATCAAACCCCTTGGACCCCTTGGACTCCTTGTCCGAAGTAACAGAACCAACCGCAATCGAGTTGTGGTTTCAGCCGCTTCGCCAATCGACGATGATGGATTGCAGGCAAAAGGAGACGGCCAAGGCCACTCATCAGCGGAATCCGACTCGAGCTGGCAAGAGCCTGGACACGGACCTCGGGACCTTCGTTTAGAAGCGGGAGTGTGACTTTGCCCGGCCGAGGGGGTTGGCTGATGGCTCAAGTTGACACATGCATCCATCTCCGTCGACCTAGACTTGTACAACCACAAGCGGTGACTCGTCTGTTGGAGACTTGTGATCAGGTACTGTGCGTGCACAATAAAAAGGGACGAGGTGAAAAAAGAAGAAACAACTAGCCTTCACCCGATCCTGCTGTGGCTCGTGATCATTTCCCGCTGCAGCTCACGCCAAGATGAGTCTTCCAACCGGCGCCCCCCCCCCCCCCCCCCAAAAAAAAAAATGGATGCTGAATTCGAGACGGTGAACGGAAGGAAAACATTGTGCGGCGCCCCACGTCGAAAACCATGCTTGCAAGAGCAACAATCACGATGCTTACTACTGGTGGTCCGCAATCGCCGCTAGTCTCCTCGCCTTTAATGTACACCCACTGTACAACTGTACAAGTCAGAGAGACTCGTCCCTCGCTCCTCTTGCCGTCACCACGAAGGGCCCCCATGCGCTTGCTATACCTGCGCCGTCAAATGGTTTCTTGCCTGATTCTCCTCGTTACTCAGGCTCACTCACGTGTATCGCCCGTCCCCTCAAAATTCGACCTGTCATCGTAACGCAAGTACTGCACAGTCGCTCACTTCCGAGGGCAAAGCGAACTTGCGGCGGCATCTGGATCATATTCTCATTTCCTTTCGTGTATGAGGGAATCTTGCCGTGCTATGAATAAGGAAAGTGAGTCCGTCGCGAACATGCACCTGATGGTGGTGAAAAGCCGTCTTTTGGTTCTCGCGGCCTGTGTACTGATGCAAAGGGCAGTCCGTTTCTCGGGACTCACCCCCCCGCCACCCCCCTTCCTCTTGCCCTTTTTTCTCTTTTTGGCGCATCAGATATCTATCGGCTGTCAAAAGAGCTCTCTCTTTCGGTGCTTTTTATCGTCTTCTATTGTGATTCCTTCCATTTATACGCTCAAAAATGCATGCCGCCCAAATTGCCATGCGGCAGAGTTGACTTCACCCGCTAAGTACCCGGGTATCCTACGTAACGTTGCTTGGGTCTTGTCCTGCAACGTGCCTAGGCATAGCATGGTGGCGGCTCTGGCACATGTTTATATCGGACATTTCGTCCCCACTTACGCATTGTACGTAACGACAATGTGTACAGACCAACCTACATCCTACTCACAGCATCATGTGCACACTTGACACTCGGTGTCGTGAATACTCGCTGCAAACACACCATAACCACACATGGATCAATGTGGAATCATGGTAGCATAGCTACCTACGTTTGCGCCTACTTATGTTGACATGTCAAGCACGGAAAGCTTGTCAGCATAATCGCTCTCATGCGCAAAGGTGGATGACTCAGAGGGCGCAGGGGCACTAAATAAGAGATATAGAAATGCTTGAGCCTTTATATATAAAAGGGGCCACTAAGCCACCACTCTATAGACTCAATGAAATACAAGGCAGCCTCTCACTGAGGAATGCACATGTTAACAAAGCATCCTTCTCACACTTTCCCCCCCAACTCGGTACATACTCCGTCTGCCTCGGGCAGCTTCTCTCCCTCGCAGTCCCCGCACAGCGGTTGAGGCTCCGTCCCTGTACCGGCCCGTCCCTTCAGGCCCGGCACTTTCACTCGCGGACCCTTGTAGTGTTTCCGCCCGTCAAAAACCCATGTCGCGCCGGCGATGACGAGCATGACACTAAAGGCCACGATGCAGTAGTTCATGTTTTTGGCCGTGACGGGAACCTGGGGAGGGAAGACGAAGAGGACGGTGGTCATTGTCGTCCACGCAATGCCGATCTAGTCAATTAATCGTGTTGGCTTCTTTTCGTGTCTGCTTTTTTTTTCATCCCCATTTTTATTCTTTCTTCTTATTATTTTTTTTTCTCTTATTGTCCTTTGCAAAGAAAGAGCTCTTACAAGATTAATGATCCACCCCCAAGCTCCGGGAATCCTAAAGGGCCGATCCTCGGGCAACATGCTGCGTCCCCGAAGGAGGTTGACACCAGGCGGGATAGCATACGTCACGCCTAGCGCAACCACGGACGCCGACGTAATGGCGTTGAAGGTGCTGCTGGACCCGAGGAAGATGCAGCCAAAGACGATGACCCAGCCGACGGTCCAGAAGAGCGCATTGAGCGGCACCTCGAGCGTGGGGTGCACGCGCGCGAAGAAGCCGCTAAAGGGCATGCCGCCGTCCCGGGCAAACGCATAGCTCATGCGCGTGCTGGTGCAGATGATGGTGACGGTAGCGAAGACCATGCACAGCAGCGGGAGGAGGAGGAGACAAGTGCTGCCGGCCTTGCTCTTGGTCGCGTCCATGAAGATCTGCAGGAGGGGACCCCAGGGAGCGGATATGACGTCGTTGACATTGTTTATGCAGAAGAGGAGACCGCTGAGGAAGATGAAGCCGGTGAAAACGCCGATGCCGATGCAGTAGAGCATGATTTTGGGGCCCTGGCGGTGAGGGTCGGGGATCTCCTCGATCATGTGGGCCGTTGCATCGAAACCTGGTATGTGGATGGTGGTTAGACGGGCCCCGGGGGGGGGAGGGAGGGGTTGGAGAGGGATTTTCAACGGTAATAGACAAAAGAAAGATACAGGTATAATAGATATCGGAGGAGGAAACTCACCCGTGAGGGAAAAGGCGCTTTGAAGCAGCCCGAGCATCCAAGCAAGGCCATCGGGCCAGCCCGTATTATTGACAAACTGGCCGTACACAAACCCTCCCGTCTGGAAGTTGGGCGAAGCACATGCCAACACGCTGATGACAATGACGACGAGACCGGCCACGGACCACAAGAAGGCAGCCTTGGTGAAGTAGGGCAGCCACCGCGTGAGCAGGGCGTTGAGGACGAGGGCTATGAGGGCAAAGGCAACGTAGACAAGGAACTGGTGCCACGGTTGGGCCTCGTATGCTGGATGAAGGAGCTGGACAATGTTGAAAACAAAGGTGCTGCCCACGAGGGGGCCCGCGGCGCTTAGAGCAACCCATCCGCAAACAGTGATCCAGCCCGTGGTGTAGCTGATGGCGCGACCCGACGTCTTCCACGAGATCATGGCCGCCCAGTGATATTGTCCGCCGGCGGTGGGATAGGCAGAGAGGAACTCGGCCAGCGAGGCGGCGAGGCAGACATTGCAGATGCCGGCGACCGCGAGGCCCCAGATGACGGCGCTGGTGCCGCCAGAGGGCAGAGCGAGGTTAATGGAGGCGGCGAGGGCGGGCCAGGTGTTGATGATGGCAAAGGCGAGGCCGAGCATGGACATCATGGAGAAGTTGCGCTTGAGTTCCTGCTTGTGGCCCATGGCCTCGAGGGCGGCCGTGTCGTCGTCGTCGGCGGCGGCGGCGATGCGGCTGGTGTGGTCGCCGGTGTTCCTGTCGTATCGGCGACTGTTTGCCGGTACTGGCTCCATCACGTCGACTGTAATATGACTCGAGGGTTTCTTTCGATATGGGAGTATCACAGCTAGTTCAAGGTCGACAACTATCGACATTGACTTACACGTCGCTTCGCTTCACGACGGGATTCGACCAATAATGCCTCGTTATTGACACACAGGCAGGTCAATTCTGGAAGCCAAACACAGACAGAATGGCCTCGCAAAAGAGGAATTAAACTCGGAGAATAGATGAGAAGGAAGCCATTGCCTCTCCAAATACGCTTCCCCCGTGGAGGCGGGAGAGGCGGAAAAAGAAAAATAGACAAGCAACGGAAACGAAAGAAGATGGAGAACCACTCAGAGTTCCAGACACTATCGTCGCACCCCATATTTCTCTCTGTTTTTCCTTTTTTTCCCCTCCCGTCTGGTTGTTTTCTTCGTGTCTCAGATAAAGGTAAGCACGGGAAATCGGGACGTCGCATTGTACGACGCTGCGTGAATATCTGGTTGGCCCGTTGTTGGTGGTGGAGGAGGAAAGCATGCTGTATGGAAGCCGAGGCAGTGATATGCTGCCCAGCCTATCTCGCGCGATCCCATGCGGACCGCGCGGCCGATGGCAGGGCAGCATCGGGTAGATAGAAACGGAGCATCGCGCAACGCCACTTGCCTGATTGGCGTGTCGTGCGTGATGGAGCACCGACATGATGGGAAAAGGGCGGCGTGGAGGTGGCGAGCCTCGGGCGGGCGCTAGTTTTCCACTGGCTATATATAATAAATTTGAGCCCAGTTTTCTCATTGGGGCCTTAGATCAGTGGTAGATTATGTGATTCCAGCCTTGGAGTTTCCACAGGGTCGTCCGTTCGATCCGGGCAGGCCTCAATTTCTTTCTACCGGTTTATTTTTTTTTCCTTTCGGCCGAGGATTCTGATACTTTTTGTCAATCGTTTCTCACCCTGTCCTGTCCTGAACGGAATGATCTGTGATTGGTTTTTGCACCTTTTTGCGACGTACATGCTCCAGTAGCATAACGGCACCGCATACCTACCCGGTGATGAACGCTTCATGTGAGACGTTTGGTCATGATATGCATGGAGATGGAATCTGCATGGATGAAAACCTTCTTGCGCTGCTCTGCTTGTGCAATGGAAATGGTCCCATCCTCAAGCGATTGCCGCCCGCATACGCGACCGACTCACGATCCACTCGGCTTGAGCAAAGGTTGAATGCATTCATCAACGCACCAGACGTTCGTTGATGTGCCACCAGTGAACACTAACATGGCAGCGACCGACATACATATAATGTATATAGATATGGACTCTATAGACAGTGAACCGCCGCCTTATGCCGCCTGTTGTTAAATTGCGGTTCAGCCTCTCGTCCGGTCTGACTACTTGAATGTGGACATCTAGAGTCTTTTTATTGTATACTGCGAGTCAGCCAAATTAAACTAAGAACAAACAGATGAGTACTGTTGCACTTGTCTCAAGCTAAAACAGTAAATATATATAGTATCTAAGTAAGTACCTATGTAATATGTATGTACATCTCTAGTGTCCTAAACCTGGGTAGTCGAGATGCATGTATAAGTCACTTCGAGTTACTTCCCGCTCCCCTCTTAACCTTGCTCTATTTATGGCTAAGGGCATCTGGCTGCCTAGCCGCTGAGCCGTGTATATCCTTCTGCTCTCTAGATGTTGGTATCCTCGCTTTAACTTTCCCTAAACCTATAGCTGACCTTCTGTCTTTTTACTATAGAAACCTCTGTAAGGGAGGAAACTTAAATCTTATAAGCATGTATGTACAGTGGGTTGCGGATTATTTTTGCCCAAGCTGGAGTATCGCAATAATTTTGTTGTAGTCGGTCAACGCCTGATTGTATATAAACAATGAAGATACGAAACAATGAAGGGCATTTAATGACTATAAGGGTATATGGACCTAGCTGCTTCTTCTTTCTCCGATTTTTGTTTTGTTGAAATCAACAGGTTCTCTACTCTATTACCCCCAACCCCCCCGCCCCTCCCCTCTTTTTAATATAACGTTTCAAGGTCACCATACCAAGCTTGGCATCTTGCCCCGTCGGACATGCTCAGACGGCTCGGCCCGCATACTACTATTTCTTGGTAATCCGCGCAATAGGGCTAGTTCCTCGGTGCCAAGAAGGTTACACCCACGTAACCCCCACCTTTCCTTGTAGGCTGGTTAGCACAAAATTGGGAGATCCTCAGGTAATTGCACAGAGTTTATAATATAGCGCTATATAGTTTATACTGTATGGAGACTTCTATCATGGTAAATTAGTGCGTGGTCGGTTAGTATGCAAATGCAGGGATACTGTACATACAGTGGCAAAGGGGCCAAGTAAGCGAAGCACGCGGTCAGAGAAACCTCGATGGATGCTCAAGCAAAACCGCTACAGCTTCCTGCTTACACGAATTGTACTCGATAGAGCTTGTACTACGTACCGTGCCCTACGTACCTTGCACCGCGTCCCGGAGTCTGCAAGCCGTGGAACCTGCAATTGTACATGCATGAGGCAGGCATCATGGATACACACAGTACAATTCTTGAATCATTTGGAATTTAAAGGGACCTATAGGTACATTGGTTCAGGTCTAATTTATATACGCCGCTAGGTATCTGTAGATTGCCTATACAAGAGCCCTCGGCTGATAACTCTGCACATACTCACGTGGCGCAACCGCTGAGGGGCTTGTACCAGTTTGCAAATAATTCAAGGGGTGTATTGTGCAACATGTTCATACAATATGTTCATAGCGTACGTATTGTGCAACCCAGATCGCAGCCACATGCTTATGTCCATATGCCTGCATGGCCTCAAGGACGGACAAGGACGAGGACGAAACCGCGCAGACCAAGTCGGAACCCCGGCTCTGGTTGCAGCTCTTGAGCAAAATGGCGACATGGCGGCGATGGCGGCGATGGCGGAGAGCGAGCGGTTATTCTTGGAGCAAGCACCAAGTTCAGGCCAAAAGCAGTCAAATGAGGGATCCATGACCCATGATCCAAAGACTTGTGATCGAATGCGGTGGCCTAGGAGCGAAGTGGCGGTTGTTGTGGCGCTGTTGTGGCTGCGGTTGTGGCGGCTGACGACGGAATGATGTCAGTGCTGCCTCTTTTTCCTTTCCTTTTTCCTTTCCCTTTTCCTTCTCCTTTTCTCTTCTTCTTTGGCCGGTTCGGATCCAGGCATTTGCGCCCCAGCCGCAATCGTGTGAGACATGTCGAAGAAGCCTTCAGTTTTCCCATGTCGGGATGCAGGATGCGAGGAACAGAATGCTGGATGCACTAGGTAACACCATGTCTTTTATCCCTTCCTACTCAATCCGATCCAGCCGGCGCCGTGTGGTAACTGTTCCTTCTCGACAGCTGTCACAATACGCCAGATCGATTGGAGACATTGGATTGCACTAGAGGCACGGCTGACGGCAATGACAGGGGTGGCTGGCTGGCATCTTGAACGTATCGAGTTCGTTGAATGTGTCGAAGGTGTCATCAGCTTGGTGGGTGCCGACAACAACACGAGTTGAGCCAAAGAGCTCTCGCACTAAAAAAAAAACCGGATGTGATCACATCACATTAATTAGCGCTGGGTAGGTACCGTTAAATGGCAACAAGAGCCCACATCCCAAGGGCTAAAAGAGCCTAAGAGAATCTCCTTATGACAGGCCTTGCATATCGGTTTCACAAACATCCTTGCCCCCGGCCTTATTGATCTAGGATTTTGGCGATGGCACATCTCAGAGGATCTCTCACATCTCAGAGGATCTCTGAGATGTGCATCCTCCTTTTGGCCCAATGGTCAAATGGTGCAATGGCAACAGAAAGCTTAGACCACCGTTGCCGTTGGAGAGTGCATTGGGCACATCGTATCTCTTGGATGCCGAGAAGGCTACACCTTCCTGGGTAGGTATCCCCCGCTTTTCTTTAGTCCTTTATTGGATGAAATTTCGAAACCTTTGAAGCTTGCTATGTACAGTATCTTATATAGCGTTATATGCCCTTTAAATGCTTCCGATACATATTAATATATATATAAGGATACATACAATACACCCCTTGAATTATTTGCAAAGAGGTATAAGCCCCCCTTCTTAGCGGACACGCACACGTAATCGCGTATAGGGTTGCTAGCCGGAGGGTGCTGCAGATTATAAGGGATCTTAGGCTGCTTATTAGCCTATATAAATGAGGTTGTGCCTAAAGTACCTCCAGATCCCTGACTATGCGATTGCAATTTCTGACGTAATTTTTGATTGGTAAAATAACCCCTGTCAAGTTACGAATTTCAAATAATTCAAGGATTGTACTGTACATTTTTGAAATGGGTTGGTATGTAAATGTAGTCTTCTCGGCCTCAAAGAGATTGTGGCACACTATGGCGTCCTGCTCCTGCTGTATGAGCACAAAGGAACTAACGTTGCCGATACTCCCTTCTGCTGAGTTTTCCACGCGCGTGGAACGCGCTGTATTAGGAGAATATCGGTGACTTCTATTATCGCGTGTCTCCTACGGTAAATTAAGTACCTCTCTTTAGCCTTGCTGATTTGGCCCATAAGCCCTTTTGGTACCTGCCGAGGTCGTTGGCGCCTTCGCGCACTCAAAGGGATGCGGCCGGGGCGTCAGTTTTCCTTCTTCGTGACCCACCCGCCCCACTCGCCCCAACGGGCTGACCATGGCGTTCACATGGCGCAAGCCGCTGAGCACCCAGCTTCTTATTGCAAGCATGAGAGCCTGTATCGTGACCGTCTTGAGACGATGCGACATGACTGTTAGGATCCGGAATCTTCGGAGTAGGCAGGAGGGGGGGGGGGATGGGGGGTCAAAAAGACCAAAAAGGATCCTTCTTCAGCATCAGAAGCGTCCCCAGAATTCATCCATGTCGTGCTAGTCCTGCCATTCTCTCCGCCTTAGCCAAAGCTGGAGGATGTTAAAGCTTCCTCGATTGCACGAACCCTTGCCCCGACAAATAATAAAAGGTGCTCTAGGCACGATCTCCTTTTGCTTCCAATCATGGTGGAAGACAAACTTCGTTTGCTCCTTTTGAAGGGATCTTTGACTACCAGAGCACAGCGGTTCATCCTGGTTCTGTTGGTTCTTTTGGTCACTTTGATAGCCTATCAGATTTCCTTCGGCTCAAGAGCACCATGGGTCGACTTCCAACGTCCTGCGCTATCCCAGCTGGGAACACACTGTTAGTTCAAAATCACTCGCTTCGTGCTTGTCTATTCTTTCCTTGCCTGTTCGGCAGCGGCGCTACCGCCGCCGAGCATCGACATCTCGAGGCCAATACAAGGGGGGACGCTGACAAGAAGGCAAACACAGCCGACGTGCACGATGAGCAATCCCGCATCGGCAAAGTCAGCATTATGTTCGGTGCTACCAAATCTGCCTACGAGAGAGCGTTGCAGAGTCACAAACGGCATAATCGGCAACACGGCTATCCCATGTTTATCCAGCGCGTGGACGTAATGGACGGGTTCTGGACCAAACCTGCCTTTATTCACTACATGATTCTGCGGGAGCTGCGGAAACCTGAGAGCCAGCGACTTCAGTGGCTGTTTTGGTTTGATGCCGATACTGTCGTTCTCAATTACAACGTCCCCCTCGAGATCTTCTTACCGCCTGAAAACGATGAGACTCTGAACAAGATCAACGTCTTGGTTGCCGATGACTGGAATGGCCTTAACAACGGCATCTTTGGCATTCGAGTGACACAATGGGCAGCCGAGCTATTCGCCGGCATCCTTGCCTTTCGCGATTTCGAGCCAGATACCCACCTGAGCTTCGCGGACCAGAGTGCCATGGAGATATTGCTTAAGAAGCGCAAGGGCGTCAATCATGTTGGCAAAGTTCCACAGCGAGTATGTTCATCTCCAATTCGGCTGCTTCTGGCTCTGCAAGCCGCAACAAATGGCTAACGCGCTCATTTTTGTTCTTTCTGTCTTTGATTTTCCCTCTCTCTTTTTCTCTTCATTGACAGTGGTTTAATGCATACCCGACCGATGACGAAAATCCCCAAGACCCATGGGTCCATCCAGGCGATTTTCTCGTTCATTTTGCCGGTCGGCCCAATCGTGAGACGCATATGAATCATTGGTTAGACATATCCGAGCAGCTGCTGGAAAAGTGGAACAAACCCTTGACGCAGACGACGTACTTGGAGGAAATCAAGCAATTCTGGAACCACACTAAGACGGTCCAAGAGGCACGCAAGAATCGTTGGGAAAAGGAGACCGAGCACCTCCAGACGGCGCTCAAAAACGCCATCATCACCCTAAATAATACGCCGAAAAATGACACCCCAAGTTACCAGTCCATGGTGCAGGCACTAAAAGAAGCCGAGGATTACAAGAAAAAAATACAGAAGTACAAAGGTGACTTTATGAAGGAGGACTTGCATCGGATTAAGGAGGTTAAGCAGAAGCTGAACGAGGTACGTTTTCGCCCTCTCCTCCTTTTCTTTTCTTGAAGAAGAAGAAGAGGCGCGCTTGGTACAGCATCGACAGCTCGGGACACTTGCTAACCCGATATTCAACCGACCAACAGGCTTCCAAGGTCTTATCCGATGATGCAGCCAAGACACAGGCAGCCCTCGAAGAGCAGCGGAAGAAGGAGGAGGAAAAGAAAAAGGAAGAGGGGGCGCAACAAAGAAAAGAGCACGACAGTGGGGGAACGAATGGAGTCCCGTGAGTAAGATCGCTAAGCCGTGGCGCGAACATTGTATAAGTAAAATTTTTGTTTCTTTTTTTCCCTTTCCGTTTTCTCATTTTTTCGTCTTTTTTTTTGTATCATCATGATTTCTCTTCTGTTTTTCCTTACTGAGAGGGTCTAAGCCGCCGGTTTCTGCGCATTTGGTGTTTTTTTTTTTTTTTTTCTTTTTTCTCAAACGCGATGAATATGAGGGTATTTGAAGCACGTGTAGCAAATTGTGCTTGCCTTTGGCGTTGCTGGACAATATATTTTTTTTTTCTTCGTTGTTCCCACGACGCAGACAGCAAGCAAGTCCACGTACACCAGACTTTTGTCCCTCTCATCCGACAGGCTTTCCTATTCCTCGCATCGACCAACCGCCGTGTCCTTGCATCCTCCATAGACCCTGACGAGAACGAAGAAGAAGAAGAAGACACAACATAAAAACTCAATATATCATTTACGTCCTATGACACTTCCTATTCCCACGCCTTAAAACGATCCAGCCACGAAGTCTACAGTCATGGCCTTGGCAGCAACGCCATCCGCCGAGGCGACCCACTTTTCTACGAAGCGGCGATGAGCCTCGTCCTCCTTGACGTAGTAATCCCGATCAGCGACGGACGCAAATTCCACTACGAAGACATGCGTGAAGCCGTTCTGATGAGCGGCCCGTGTTAGATTTTGTTGACCTGAGCTTTTTTCTTTAAAAAAGAATTTCTTTACAAAAGAAATAAGATAAATAATAATAAATTATTATTGGAGAAAGGATGAGGGGAATTCTGAAAAAAAAAAAAAAAAAAAAAAAGTGTGTATACACACACAACACATATATGCAGGGCCAAAGGCAAGGAGACTGGGCAGCCAAGACCATGATACGTACCGAGAGGTTCTCGATGGACATGTCCTTTCCGCCCTTGGAGCTCACGATATAAGGCTTTTGAGTAGATGCGAGGATGCACTTGTGCTTGAGGTCGAGGAGGTCCTGGCAGCACTGTGGTTGTATGTTAGTGGTCTTGATAATGTTTAGTGGTTTGTGTAATTTTATTTAATTTCTGGGTTGTGTTCTTAATTTTTTTTCTCCTTCTCTATCGATTTGAACATGTTGTCCTTCTTGCTTCAGGCTGGTGTTTAGAGCCTTTCTGGGAGCTGGGAATGCAACCGGGAGCGGGGTCTTGATACCTGGGCGATGGCTTCGGGCGTGGCATCGGCCTTGAAACCTATCGAGACAATGTGCGTAACAGACATGGTGCAGCTCGGGCAGACGACAGCTTCAGAGCCGGTATTTTTGGAGAAGTTTGTGCGAATTGCGAGTGAGAAGTGAGATGTTTATGCTAGAGGAGCTTGGGTATCGTGAGGGGTTGGACCGAGTCTGCTAGCCTTTTGGTGCGGGGCTGCGTGGTGGTGGGGCGTAAGTAGTGTGTACATGCGCGGGGTCCGCGCTTTGGTGATGTGGGGGGCTGCAGACTGGCAGTTTACGATGTTCATGATACAATGGGGTTTCTTCCGGAATCTATAATAAATCTATTATTGGATTCTATAGCCCTAACCATATACTATTGAAAATTAAACAAGGGTTGTACAGTAACACTACCCAAGATCAGGAGTACTTCATTAAATATAATAAATAATATATAGCGAAAAGGTCACTCTGAGGCAGGCGGCGTTAGTGGCGCAAGTAACCTAGGTATTCAATAGAAAATCATTTAGGGGCTATGCTGTAGCACTTGGGAAGGTGGTAGGAGGTAGGAAGTAGGAAGTAGGAAGTAGGAAGTAGGAAGTAGGAAGTAGAAAGTAGAAAGTAAAAAGTAGAAAGTAGAAAGTAGAAAGTAGATAGATACGTACCTAGTTTCAGTGCAGAAAGTTGTGGATTTTCTTCCAACCACTGGGTATGCATATATGGACGTAGATACTATTCAGGTAGTGTATATACACATGTTCGGGTTTACCTGATCATGATGCAAAGGATAATCTGTGTGTGCGGGCCAACACTCTTGCCTCCCGTGTTGACATATCCATGCAAAGGTGCCACGTTCACAGACTCTCGCCTTTGATATTCTGACACCACCTGCTTTGACTACATACCATATACCTGAGCCATATTTATTTACATCATATATAAATATTTGAATCATGATAGCCTTTTTAGCATACGTATCTATAAAATAAACTGTGTATTCTTTATATTTATACCAATTCCTTGCTTCAGATTGTTCACTATACATTTAGTCCGTAGTTGAGGGAGTCAGAGGTCAGTTACTGAATACACCAGACGCGATGTGAATAGACATAGAATCATCCATGTCCCACCCTATTTCCCCCCAAGGACGACCATCACTTGTTGTCCACGACCATCGTCATCGTCAACTTGTCAAGGCATGGAGATTGGTGGAAGCCTCGTTGCAGCAGGACGGTAACGTGTTGCAGACTTGCATCCGAATTACGGCAAAAATCCGCGCTGGGTCGATGCGGAGAGAAACCCCCTGAGTGAACACGACAGCGTCAAAGAATTAGTCTGGGCAACCAGTCGGTAGATTTGATTTGGTATTTTTTTTCTTTTTTTATTACTGTTTTTTTTTTGGTTGAGGAAAGTAGCCTTATTTCTGTTTCTCTGTCCCCTTTTCCTCCCTTTACAAATTTCTCGGCGGATATCCTAAACGTCAGCGCTACGGTTCGCGCAATCGCACGTTCACTTCCACATCCCGGGCTTCAGCAATACTAAGCATATCCTGGTCTTGTCGAATATACGAACATTCATTCTTCCGTTGCCGGTGACGAACCAATACACGCGCCCATCGAACAGATGACTTGAACCGATGCTTGATCCCTCGTGGAAGTTGAATTACATGATTTTGAAGAAGGTGGAACTTTCCAGACTTTCCCAATCAAAGCTTTGCCCATGATGTCAGTCGTCACTCGGAGAATGGTTACGAGATTCACCAGCAGAGCTCTGTTTATGCCCTTTCGTCCGCTCACTCGGAAGAGCTACCCATTTCTCTACGAAAGCGGCAAACGCGCTCTCACTAGCATTGGCGATATCTATGCCTTCCGCGCCGATCTCTCACCTCTCGTCGCTAGAAGTATTGGTGTCATGAGCCGACTTTTGCGAAGTCTTATCATTTCATTCTCAACCTGGTTGAAATCCTTGCTTTTTGGAAACCCTGGCGCGACACGTCTCGATGGGCTCTGCCGCCGTGCTCTTTGCGCCTGGGAGATGTGCGCACGCTCCGATACTATAGACAGGAAGAAAGATTTCATACTAGGCATCCTTTTATCAGCAAAGCAGCAAGGCTAACTTTTCGAATGCAAATTGATGGCTGCAAGCGTTCCATATTACCTCTCTGTTTCTACATGACGCTGTGCTGGCTAGTTGGAGTCTGCGATATAATAAATATATGGCAGGTTTGCAGTTGGCGTGGTCAGACGGCAAAATGACCGTCTTACACTATCCTAGAAGTCTGCCAAACATGCCAGCTCGAAATTTACGTGTGTGCAAACAAACTGGAAGAGATTTGAAGCCCGTGTAAAGAAGACGCATGGAATTCGCCAACGGCTTTTCGAAGCCACTCGGTGAAAGTGCATCCAAGAAAAGGATGACGCAAGGTTGGTCCGGCACGGCTCTGTCATCCTGTATTACCCTAGCGGCGTCGGTACTTTTTTTTTTTTTTGCGTACCTAAAGCCCGATTCACGGTTAATAGTCTCAACATGTAGTTTGACGAGGGTGGAATGATCCGAGAGGATGTTTCGTCCATGGGTCGCCAAGCTTTGAATTCCACATTTATACTCGGAGTGGGAAGAGGTACTTTCGCACATGTCCAACTTGACCACTCTATCGTATGTCGATGACCATTTTGAAGTAATCACTCTACGAACAAGCTCAGAAGCAGAGTTATGTATCAAGTCTTTGGTAATACTATGTAGTCTCATGGATTGTAGCTGTGTTGGCTTACGGGCGGCAGCGACCGCACGGCGACTTTTTCGCAGACGTCGTTTGCAGAATCGGTGGGGGAGTAAAAGGATATGAATAAATAACACAGGACGTGAGTCAGTGGTCATGAGGACGTCGAGGACCGCGTCCGAAATCAACAGGAAAGAAGGGTCACGGGTCACGAGTCACGTACTTCGAGCGGCGAGTTTCAACAAGCGAGGGCGGGCATCATGGACTCGCTTGGGAAAACCAAGCGGATAAAGCCCTCCCTCCCCTCTCGGGGCGGCAAGACGGCATGACACGGCGCATGGGTCCAGCGTTGAAGCGTCCACTTCCATTCTTGCATCACGACTGTTCCTCCCACTGCTCGCCACTGCTCGCCACTGCTCCTATTGCTCCCAGACCCCCCCTCGTCCTGCTATCCAGTACGCCATCTCTTCTCGCGGCGTATATCGTTCGTCAACCGGCTGCACGCCCACGATCCAGCCCAGCAGCGCCGCCACAGACAAGATCAAGTGAGACAAGACCCAGTCCACCATGGCCAGACTCTGCACCGAAAGCACATTCGCCTTGCGCAGCCGGCTCCAGCTTGGCAGGTCGACGTAGACGGGGATGTTGTCCAGGTGCGCAAACACGACCATGACCCTCAGCTCGACACAGAGAGCCAGCAGAAACTGCGCCAGCACGGCCGGACACCACGCCAGCAGGCCCTGCTCGTGCTGCTGCTCGTGCTGCTGCTTTGACGCCTCGAGCCTCACGCCGTTCACATTGCGCGCCAGGAGCGTCTTTTCGCCATCCGCGGGGTCCCATCTCTCCATGACGACGGCCTCGCCACCGCCCACCACGTCGGCGCGCTGCCACTCGTGCGAGACAAACTTGTCGATCCGGATCTCGGGCTGCCGGCCCGCGGCGGCGGAGACGATGCGTGTTCGTGATCCCACCCGCACGCGGATGCTGCCTTGCACGACCTTGAGGTATTCCGTGTGTCCTTCGTGCCAGTGCAGGCCGCTGGACCATGTCGACGCTGGTGGCAGCGAGATGAGGACGTGGTCGGACCAGCTGACGTCGTACGTGACGCCGTGTGGGAGGTCGTGCTTCATCACGTTGGGAACCGGTTCGCGAGACATTTGTCCTTGCCCTCCCCCCCCCCTTTTTTTTTCCTTTTTTTCTTTTTGCAGTCGTAATGATAACGTCTCGTGACGACGAGAAACAAAATCCCACGTACTCGGTAGATGGAGAATGCAGGGAGAAGAAAAAAAAGTCCCCTTTCAAAAGGCGTCGGGTGAGGAAATGTATTCAATGTTGAAAGGTGGCCCTCGCCCGCCAGAATCGCCACCCACACATCATCATGTCCCAACACAAAATCACAATACTGGAAATAGGTCACCACCGCCACCACCACCACCATTCTACTCATTGGCTGTCGCGGTGGCAAAAACCACGGCCCCGCTTCCTGTCCCGGCCTTCTACGTTCCCACCATGACCAGCCAGCCGATCTTGGTTCCACCACGGCTTTCCCGCCCTTTTCTCAAGCTCTTACCCTGGACGTTTGTTGTACAGATGAGGCTCGGGACAGGGGACTACCCATCTACCTACCTCCCCAGGCAGGTAAAATGTGTCGATAACATGGCTTCCTTCGTTCCCCTTGCTCATCTTGTGTTTGGTACTGAAAGACGCGTTGCATGGCAGAATGGTGAAATTACAACTGCGACGGCAAGAGTCTGGAAAACCACCCCTTTCGTTCCCATGGCGATAGAAACTATGCGGCGGGCAAGTCGAGCGCAGAAACGGAGCGGGATGGGGCAAGAAGGCGAAATGGTCCCTCTCCCTCTCTCTCTTTATTTTCCATACTGTGCATATCAAGGCACATATCCATATATAAATGTACCCACGCAAGGCATGTCTATAAGTACATGCATATACATATGTGTACATATTGACGCCACCGTACTTCCATCCCCTTGTCTCCCATTCCCATGGTTCAACGTAGCGACCAAAATACCCTGGAACAGCCATGACGGTATTTTACCCAAGGTATTGTTTTTTCTTCCCCCACTAAGTTGACAAGGAGGACGTCAAGCAAAAAAAAAAAAAAGAAGAAAGGAAGAAGAGGAAAGGAGAAGAAAGAAGAAGACGAAGAAGAAGAGAGAAAGAAGAGAGAAAGAAGTGTAATAGGTTGCCCATGACTCTGAAAGAGACGGGAATGGCGGCATTCTACAGATGGATAAAATAGTCCAACATCTGAGGATACCTGGGAGTGCCCAGTCCCGTGACGGGATCAAATCCCTCGACGGCCGAGAAGCCATTGTTCCCGCAAAGGCTGGGATACCGCTGGCTGTAAGGGCCTCCTAAGCGCTGGTCGCCTTTGGTCACGTCCCGGAAGATGGGATCTTGCATCTTTGTATCATATGCCTTGTACAAGGCGGGGTTAATGTGGCCCACGGGGCCCTTTCCGAGGTTCATGCGTTCCTCGTTGATGCGATTGAAAATGGCGGCGACAATCGGCGCGGCCATGCTTGTCCCGCCGATTCTACCGGCTTGTCCGCCAACCACGACGACGCCGTTGTCCCCCAGGGCGGAGAGGTCAGGGTAAGCGCGGCCGCCTCGATTGTAAATGCCAGCCGTGTTGTTGGGGACGATGTTGCCCGTCGAGTTGTACGAAAAGTAATTGGGGTTGTGGCGGAGGAGGTAGTTGTCCACGGCCTTCTTTTGCCAGGGGGGCGTGGCAAACATGTTGCTGAAGCCACCTGACGATGAGAAGGACGTGGTAGCAATCTCGGCGTGGCCGACATGGCTGCCCTTGGGGAGTGTCGTTGACCCAACGGCGGTGACATAGGGGCACGCTGCGGGGTTCATGGCGACAAAGACGTCGTGGTGAGGACCCAGGCATAGGCCTTCCTGGCTAGCAACGCCGACATCACCGCTGGCGACGATGACGGAAATGCCAAGTAAAGCGAGCTTCATGAATTCGTTGCATTGACGCTGGGGCACAAAGACGAGACGAATTAGCCTAATTGCACCCTTTTTGTTTTGTACATCTCAACAACGTCGCCCCCGGGCTCCACGAGCTTTGGAATAGACAAGACGGGAGAGTCTAAATGCGTACCGTGAGCTCCTTGGCAGTATACTGATCCTCGGTGCCACCGTACGAGATGGAGATGACATTGGTGGGGTCAAAGACGTCGCACATGCCATTCTTCAGCTTCTGGGGGTCCTTGTTACAGAAGCCGCCGTCAATGGCGTCAAATAGAGCAAAAAAAGGGTCCACCTGGGTGTTGACCTGGAAGAGAGTCGTCGTCTGGGGGTAAACGATGGGGATGGCCATTTGGAAGTCGAGACTCGATTCGGGCCCAGCGTTGTCGGGGCTGTTGGGAGCAGTAGCACCATTGATGAGATCTAGAATGGGGCCGGTACCTGCAGGAATATTCGGCGCCGTGAGCTTGTAGAAGGCATCCAGGTCCTCTTGCGCATACACGTCGTCCAAGGCTTCGAAGATGCCAAGAGAATTGGAGGGGTTGTGAGACGTGGCCTCGGTAATATTGTAAATGGCCTTGATGCACTGCGGCGTGACGTACTTGTCGCAGGCCGACGTGCCGTCTACGAGAAGTGAAACAGTTAGCTTCTTGCGGCCTCTTCCGTCGAGCAAGAAGCCCCGTCATGTGGCACGAGGGTCATAATGCCTCCCGGCGTGTTACTTCGATGGCACTTACTGAAATGGACGGCAAACTCTGCTGCTTGGTCTTGAGAGAAAGGCACAAAACGTTCTATGGTGGCGCGAGGCACAGGTCCGCCTTTGCCGGTTCGCTTGCGGAACTCTGTAAATGTGGTGCCGGGCAGAATAAAGTCCACAAGGGGGGCAATATCGGCCGGTAGCCTGTACTCGTCGGTGCCAATGTGGTCGCTTCTGGACTGAAGATGCTCGTAGACATGGTAGTCAGCCTTGACAAGCGACTGCAGCTTTTCGACAGTAGAATCAAACATGATCCAGCCCCTGCTCTTGGAGAGATTGATATTCTGTGCCGGAACTCCTGACTTGACGAGCCAGTTGTTGACAGCGTCGATTGCTTCCTGTTTAGGAGCAAACAAGTCGGTGACTTGGTCGGCCTTGTAATGTTTTCCATATTTGGGAGAATCGGGATCCGAGCTGACGAAAGTTTATTAGTCCATGATGGGGGCGACGTCTTTCTCTTTTCTGTCCCATTCTTCTCTTTTCTTCTCACCCCCCCCCCCCCCCCCTTTTGTTTTTTTTTTGTTCTTCTTCTTTTTGTTTTTCACTTTCCACTCCCAATCACACAACATTGATTTTTGACTTACACCTCCATAACCAAGTCCATGCCTTTGTCCAGGTTTTCTTGCTTCAAGGCGATGCGGACGGATACATTGTGGTCGCTATTGGCAACTTGTCTCTTGGTCCACCTCGTCGGCGCGTTCAAATCACGCTTCTCGTGGAGAACATGAGAAACCGAGGGCATGGACAAGCCCGCGGCGGCAAGGCCAGCGAGCAGGACGAGAGCGTTCTTCATGACAGGAAGACGGCTGTGCTTTCTTTCTTTCTTTTATTTTTTCCGCCAAAACAAAAAGCCCGAGAAAGCCCGAGAAAGCGCGTCTGGCGAGAGTTTCTGATCCCCCCTTCCTCCTTGTTCACGAGGCGGCGCTCGAGGGCCATTTATACGACTTTGTTTCTCTCCGGCCTACCAGGAACAGGACCGGTCCAAGGGGTTTGCATTTGTTTCGCACGCGACGGCATGCCTTCTCAAGGGGCTCGTGCAGCGCATTCTGCAACCCCATATGCGGCGACATGGGGAGCTTGCTGCCATCCTGGCGGTCCAGGGTCTTCCCCCCTGGTGGTGCCTGCATTGTGGCCTGGTGCAATTCCGGTGCTCTCGATGCCGCGCACATCTTTCAAACATGTTGTCGCCGAATGGGACTAGGCAAGGAGCAAGGAGCAAGGAGAAAGAAGGAAGGCTCCGAGCTAGGAACAAGCCGTCCCGTCCGGGTTTCGCTTGTCGATTTGGGCACGTGGAGCGCGTGGAGCGCTGTCCCGCTCATTTCGGCGTCGGAGGCGTATACGCCGAGGCGGAAACAAGGCCGTCGATGGCAAGGGCCTGCTCCCGCAAGAACTGACTCGAGTGGCTGATGGCTGATGGCTGATGCCGGCATCGAGTTTTGCTATTCGGGCCGCTACGAAATTCTATCGGGGCCGCCGCAGGTAATTGGAAACCCGCTGCCTTCCAGCGTTAAGTCGGTCATTTTTATAACGTAG